>CAUYPK010012384.1:0-14445 GCA_963574355.1 Loris lydekkerianus | reverse complement strand
ATCGAGATTATGAATGAGAACTTTCCAGACATACCAAAAGATTCTGAAATTCAGATAGCAGACAGTTTTAGAACTCCAGCATGACTCAACCTGAATAAGATGTATCCCAGACAAATCATAAAAAATTCCCCCCCACCCTAGGCCATTATTCTAAAATAACTCACCATGTTGTTAAAGTTTTTTTTTTTTTTTTTTTTTTTTTTTTTTTTTGTCTAGCAGCTTTCAGGATTTTCTCTTTCATATTAACTTTAGTGAAATTGATTATGATGTGTCTGGGGAATGTCTTATTTGGGTTGAGCCATGCTGGAGTTTTGAAACTGTCTGCTATCTGAATTTCAGAATCTCTTGGCATGTATGGAAAGTTCTCCTTCATAATGTCATGGAGAAGAGACTCTGTGTCTTGTGAAGTCACTTCATCACTTTCAGGGATCCCTATAAGAAGAAAATTGGTTTTCTTTGAATTATCCCAGAGCTATCTGAGAGAGTGGTCTGTTTTTGCTCTCCATTTCTCTTCTTCTTTGAGGGTTTGGGAGCATTCGAAAGCTTTGTCTTCAATGTCAGATATCCTTACTTTGGCTTATTCCATTCTGTTACTGAGGGATTCTACTGTGTTTCTCAGATCTTTGAGTGATGCAACTTCTTGTCTCAATGTTTAAAAATCTTTGGTCATTTGTTCTTTGAATTCATTGAATTCTTAAGATAACTTTTGGAATTTAATTCAATCTTATTTGCTATCCAGATCCTGAGTTCTACTTCTGACATCTCAGCTATTTGTTTGTGCATGGGGTCTTGTGCTATTTCTTCCCCATTGATTCTTGGGGGAGTTGATCTACTCTGATTGTTCATATTGTCAGAGTTTTTCTGTTGATTTTGCCTCATGATTGTTTTTCACTTTTGCCTCTGGCTGTCCTCAGTGTTGGGGAGGTGTCTCTCCAAGATTAGACCCTAGCAGGATCACTCTATTGTTGCTGGATCTTTGTAGGGAGTGACCCTGTGTAGTTCCTCTGGGGCTGCTCTAGCTAGGGAGTTCTGGTTGTCAAAGCAGCTCTGGTGTGTGACACACCCAGATTCAGCAACAGGGTTGGGGGTGGTGTGCATGGTTCTGGGAGTGCCTGGTGCCCAGTGACTTTGACACAGAGAGCCCAAGGCTCCGGCAGTCTCTGGCCAGGAGAAGAGTTCTGCACAAAGGCAGGGAGGTCTCCAGAGGGCACACAGCTACCAGAGTCCATGGCCAGATGAACGGGTTAGTGTGGAGGCTGGGAGGACACAGGAGGTAGGACGCAGGGTTGCATGGCTCCTGCAGTACTTGGTCAGGGAATGCGGAGGCCCGGTGGGTGCTGATTACCAGTTGGGGGTCACTGCACAGCTCCTATGGAGGTCTGGGTGGCGCCAAGCCCAGGAGTTTGAGGTTGCTATGAACTATGACATCCCGGCACTCTACCCAGGGCAACAGCCCAAGGCTCCAGAGTGCTAGAACTGCCTCACTCTGCCCTTAAGGATTAAGGCTGTAAGGCAGCTCAGACCCCCTCCTTTAGACTGCTTTGTCACTAGATTACTTTGTCCAGCCAGATCCTTGCTCTGGGACCCTGAGGCTAGAGCTGGCTGGGGCAGTTTTTTCACAATGGCTTCCAGCGCCCAGCTCAGTGGCTCAGTCTGGGGCCCCAGACAATACCCAGAGTTCTTTGCACTCCTTCTCAAGCTCTCCCCAAGGCAGCTCAACTTAGTGCCAAGTCCAGGAACACCAAAACAGTTCACAGGTAAGGCCTTTCTGGTTTGCAGTCTCACTGCTGCTTGTACTCACGTTCCCAGCATGATTAGGTCGATCGAACACATGCAACCACTTGCCAGCTCTCCACTGTTTTTGTCCTCCTCCTGGGATCCAGAAGTCCCTTGCCGGCTCCCTGTATCCTCAAAAGGATGATCATAGGCAGATCTCACCGGTCAGAGATGCCTAGAGTCTTGTCTCCCCAGACTCACTGTGCCCAGTTGCAGGGAAACTGTTACTCGGCCGCCATCTTTAATCTATCACCCAGAAAATTTTAAAGCAATGTTTTGGAAACCATCAATAAGCAAAAATTGCATGTTATTTTTGAATATGAATTCTATAGTGGAACCAATGCAGCACTGACACCTTAAAATAAGGATGTAGCTAATGAATGCACAGTATTCAATAGTTTGAAAAGTTTTATTGTGGTGATTTAGATCTTAAAAATGAACCACATGGGCAACTTGAGATCAAGGTAGATATGACGAGTAGAAGGCTGTAGTGGACGCAGATCCATCCCAACCTACATGAATTAGCAGCATAGTTTGATGTTACTCCACCAACGACATTGGACCATTTGAAACAAATTGCAAAGGTAAAGATGTGGGTGGATGGGTTCCACCTGAATTAAATGAGTATTAGAAGAAAAATCATCTCTATGCTTGCCTGTCATGACACAAAGGAGAACAATTTCTATACTGTATTGTTACATGTCATAAAAAATGGATTCTTTTTCACAACTGCAAACTTTCAACACAATGGTTGGATAAAGATGATGTGTGAAAAACATACTTCAAAACAGAATATTTATCACAAAAAGCCAATGGCATCTAGTAGTTCCAGTGCTGGTATTATCCACTACAGTTTGATGAACCTTGTTTAATCAATTATAGTGGATGGCTACAGCCACTAACTGCATGAAAGAATGGGGATGTTTGTGGTTAAGCAGCTGATTGTCAACAGAGATAAGCCAATCCTTTTGTAAGACTATGATGTCACACAAACAGCCCTTCTCAAACTATAGGAGATGGCCTTGGAAATTCACCAGACCTCGCACCAACTGTCTACCATTTCTTCTGGTTTTGGACCACTTCTTGCAAGGAGAAACATTTCATTTTCAACAAGCTGTGGTAACACTTGTTATGATGTCACCACAATTTTCTCCCTAGGCTTCTTTGCTGCTGGGATACACAAGTTACCATTAAGATGAAAACATTGCATCGATTGTTTAGGCGCATACTTTGTTTAAATGTACCGTTTCTTGTTTAAGATATAAAAAGCTAAATTTTAACTCAAAATTGGATATTTCATATTTAATAGTATTCACCATTATTAGTCAGTTCAAGGAGAACATATCTTCTTGGTCAATAAAGAGGAATGTCAAGGAGAAACTTGTTGCTTATTCAGTTATCTGTTGGGTATGAGGTTATGCTCATTGAATAGTCTTCTATTTATCCTAGAACTTTTCTCTCAATTATCACCAACAGATATCCTGGAGCTCTTGATTCCCTGCCAATGAAGAAGCTCTTAACTTAGGTCACATGTCTACGAAGTAAGCTCTTGCTTATACAAGCTTTTTCTTTCTAAAGGGAAACTGAGTCCAAATATAGTCAGTGTAAAATATAAATTCTCTAGGGGCTAATCACTTTTTCATGAAGTAAAAAAGAACTCAATATGACTGTCAAAATAAATAACTAAAATAATTTAAATAACTAAAAAGGTAAATTTGCATAACTGATGATTTCAAAGAAGGAAGAGCCAGCACTGATGATAAGCAATATAATTAATTTGGAATTATTTCATTTTTTACTCAATCTTTAAAATTTTATATTAAATAATATATTATTGCCCATTGTATAAATGAGTAACATTTCATTTTAAGCAAAATATTTATGTTTTATTACTGTGCAAGAATTTTTTGTGATTATGTGAAAAATAAATATGTGTAACATAACATTTTATGAAAAGCAATTATAAATGACTGAAGTATACAGATACATACATATATGCACATATATGTATACACACATATACATGTGTATATGTATATATTAAAACATATTTTCTATGTCTATTAGAATAATCTATGGTAGAATGCAGGAAAATTTGGAATTGGAAACAAGAAATAATTGAGTACATTTTAGAAGACATCTCTCTTCAAGCCAGAAATCAGCATGTGATTTTTGTTCTCTAGGCCATATATAATTCCCATCATGACACAGTTAATGGTAGAAATGGGCTCAGGGCAGTGTACATGTAGGATTGCTTTATTTTTTGCATTTACTATAGATAATTTATTTAGGAGTTTAGAGAAAAAATGTCAGCTATTTATGTTTCTCATTTTATTAGGATGTGTGCTCCAGATTAATTATGTGGAAAATCTTATTTAATATTAAACCATTAATAATTACGCACATAGGATTCAGAACTTTTATTGATAATATGACATGCTCACATAATCCTCAAGTTTTATAATGATATTTCCACCTTCCATTTACAAATCTCTATTATTTAGAACATAAGAATTTCTTAGGCTGATTTCAATTTCATTTTTCATGTTTCATCTAATCTACTGGGAAATGAAACAAATGAGTTTGTGAAAAAAGAGGGCAAAGATTTAATTAACAGTTTTCTCCTTTTGTACAACATCTAAAAATTCTAAACTAATCTTATATGTTTCTCTTTGAAAAGGTTTGGTGGTACCACAGCCTGTTATAAGAGAATAAAATGTTTAATATTAAGATAACCTAATATAAATAAGACAAAGATTTTTTAAATTAAAAATCATTGCATGCAGAATTGAGTTAAAGTGGATTACATTTTTAAAGCGTCTGAAAAAAAATGTGTTTCTCTTAATCATGGGAAAAAGTGAGTTACTGAATATATATGAAGAATTTCAGCTAAATGAACAAGGAAACATTTGTTTGGAGTTTTGTCCAAACTATAATGTGTTCTCAAAGAAATATGATGTAAGAATTATTAAAAGTGCCTATATATTTATGATTTCATACATGTTATTATAATGGATAGTATTTATTGTAATACTATAAAGTATTAAATATTTTACTATGCTTTGAAAATTATATATGCATAATTGGTGATATTGATGCCCATGGTGTTATTAAAAAGAGACAGTAAAAAGCAGATAATAAATGAAAATTATTTCCTATAGTTGTATGTTAATAAATTAATATATATTAAGGTAGATGTGGATAGAAAATATTCTATTATTTTATTATGCTAAAAATATTTCTACTATTATAAGAACAATACATTATTCTATTATCCAAAAATATTTCTGAGAAGAGGTAAAATCTCACAGACTGCTTAAATGATAAAAATGAAAGAAATTGCTCCAAGAGTTTATATGGGTAGCTTTTAAAAAAGGTTACATAGTTTTATGATCAATAAAATCTCTACTTAGATATAATGAAAGAGGCAAAGGCTATGAAATATTATGTTTTGATATTTTAATAGTGTCTGGTCAGGAAAGAAGTTCATTTCATTCTCGTATTGCCATATTCAGTTAAGTAGTTCCCTTGGAGAAAAATATGTTCAGAAAATTCTGTTTATTTTTTTTTGAACAACCAAATGTTTTCTAAAATTAGAGTACTTCTCTCAAACCTATGTAATTCATTTAATTTTTTCATAGCAATTCCAATATGGTAGAACTTGAAGAATATAAGATTTTTAAAGGCACACACACGAAAGACAGCAAAGAAACACTAGTCAGGACACTAAAGGTTATATTTATAATTTAAACTCATCATTGTCTTTCATAATCACTCCCACATCCACATAATTATCATTTTTTCCACATTTGACTTGCTCATCTGTAAAGTAGATATTTCAACAGCTCTAGATTGAAGGCTATTCCCACTCTGTTTACAACAATTTATTCCATGCTCTTCTTTTATATTTTATGAGTCTTGACTAGAAACAAATATGATAATCGCTCACAATTTTAATTATAGTTAGTTCAGTGACACAATGAATATGAAGAAAGCAGCATAGAATATCTTCATGATGATGGGTGCCTTGTAAGAGACCAAGATAAATAGATACAGGTTCTTTATGTAATTTGTGTATGACAGTAACATTAGTCTATAACTGTATGGTCACCAGTAATTCTTCTGTTTTCATTTTTAGTTTTAACATGCAAATAATTTGGTATACAGGGCTCTACTATTTGTTCATGCATGAATGCATCTATAGAGTTAACAAACATTATTAATGCTTCTATAAACCAATTTCCAGTGCACATTTTTAGTCAGTTAAAGCACTCAGGGTCTTAAGATGTAGTAGAAAATGTAGAAAAAAATTTTAAAAAACCCCAAAACTTCTTATAAGTGACCTATGTAGCAAAAATGATATGTATGAATTTTATTCCATTTTTTTCTCACTGGGGAGATATATAGATTTCAGATGACAATTTTATATTATTCTTTTTGTTTGTAAAGGTAAAACTTAAAAAATAAGATTATTATTTTCCTACCCAAGCTTACATACATAGATAAGGAAAGAATTGTAATGATGAAGTGTTATTAGAGAAGACATACATTTGTGAAAAGTAATAGCCTAACATTAAGAAATTGGTCAAAAAAAAAAAAGAAATGAAAAACACTAAGAAAACATAGCATACCAAGATTACTTCATAAAGTGTTTTATAAGATATACTTAAAATAATGAGTGCAAAGAATCACAGAAAAGCAAAATAATAATAAGCATTTTCAAGGTTTCCACGAGCTAATGTATTAATGAATGATTAGGAGGATTTCAGCTATTCAGAAAATCCCCTAATGTAGAATACCTTATTCCAAAATATCATTAAATCACTGTATTATATTAAATACCACTCTCTTTAACATTTAGATAGATGCAGTTAGATAGTTCTAAAAGTCTTATAAACACATTTGGGACCTTTGATTCCATACCCATTTCATATATAGGTAAGATTCAAGGTTTTGAGGTAAATATAAAACCAATAAAGTGATTTCAAAGCAATGTTTTCCATTCTGATGCTCCCTTGACCATCTTGACCTTTGCTGTCTAGGGAAGCTTTCATCTTTATGAAGTTTTTGGTATTATTAATATGTAAATTTAAATTAAGTGCCTTGAATTTAAATTTATAAACAGAGTAACAAAGGGCATGAAAACAAATTTAGTGACATTGAAAAAGTCATAGAGAGAATGTCTTTAATACGTGAACTCCAATGGATCACCACCAGCTGATTCTGTGACCATGAATAAAGTTTGTAACTTGTTTCTGCTTCAGTTTCTTCATCCACAACATGAGTATTATAATGTCTGCCTGTTTGCTGAGCTGTTACAAAATGAAAGAATAATGGTTCAATGGAAAAAATTAGCCTTCGTACCTTCTAAAATATATTAGGGAAGAAACCTCATGAGCTTTTTTAAAAATTTATTTGAATTTCATACCTGGTGCTGGCACGCAAATGAATGTTTGCTGAACAAATGATTAAAACCTCAGCTTCCATGGGGCAGAGATACAAAAGTGTATAAAAATACATTCCCTACCTCCATGGAAATTATAGGTCAGAATATGTTAATAAAATGAGAAAGTACATTTCAGAACACTGAGAGACAGACTGTGAATAACAAGATGTTCCGGCCCTTACAGCACTCACAGCACAACATGTGATTTCTCATAAATTACATTCTTCTAAAATAAAACATATCTCCATCAACCATCTCAGCATTAGTTGAAACAACTTTCTTATACCATGAAATATCATAAACCATGTTTCTAGTGTCCCGTAAAATTCAAGGGAAGAAATATAATTACTAAAGGGACTGTGAGTATATAATTCAGAAATAGAAGAAAGCTTTAGTTGATTCAGCCTGAAAAATCTGGGGATTTCAGTAAACAGACAAACACACAAGACATACTTATAAATTATTTTTATTTTAAATACAAAGACATATGTTCATATATATAAGGTGAGTTACTTTCTGAACTCTGCTAATTCTTCTTCTATCAATATTAGGAATGAAATCAAAGCTAATTTTCTTCCTATATATTTTAAGTGTTTGCTTGTGTCACTATAAAAGTGCCAAATGTTTTCTTAGAGTGTCTCATTTCTTTTCTAAGGTTACACCTAGAAAGCATATTTGTCTTTAATCATTGCTTTAAATTACATCATCAAAACATAAACTGTGTGGATTTATGATATTAAAACTAAAATAATGCTGAGCAATCATAATAAAATAAAACATGACCTTTATACAAGAATATATTTTCAAAGCAATAAAAGTAAAAAACATAAAATTCTGATTAACATTAATAAAAATATCACATTTTTTGGCCAGAAGTCTAACCTGTAATTAATAATGAACTCTTATTCTTTTCTTTTTTAAGGGATAGAGTCTCACTTTATTGCCCTTGGTAGAGTACTGTGGTGTCACAGCTCACAGCAACCACCAACATGTGAGCTTAGGTGATTCTCTTGCCTCAGCCTCCTGAGTAGCTGGGACTACAGGCACCTGCCACAACACACGGCTTTTTTGTTGTTGTTGTTGTTGCAGTTTGTCTGGGGCTGGGTTTGAACCCGCCACCCTTGTTATATGGGGCTGGCACCCTACCCACTGAGCCACAGGCACCGCCTTCTTATTCTTTTATTTTCAAAACTGAATATGTAAACAATTACAGCTTTCCTGATTCAGATATTTTTCTTCAGAAAATATTTTATGTATTGTCATTTGTAGAGTATTACAGTATTGTTACACCTGAGAATCAGAATCCCCAGTGATCATACGAGAGAGCCAGACACCGATGCAAATTACACGAGGGCATTTATTCAGGCTTGAGCCAGAACTGTCAGCCTCACGGGTGGAACCCAGAGTGCTGTGCTTGTCGCCCATGGGGTTTTTATGCAGTGGTTATGGTGAGGGGCATGGGAAAAAAAGCATGGCCTTTGGGTCGGTTATCTCTTATAATGATACTAGAATTTAAGGCTGATAGGGTCCCCCCAATCTCAACATCTGGGGGGGGGTTTCTGGACTCATCCCGGGAGATAGGGAGGGGTGTCGTTTCTAAGAAACAAAACAAAGGATTTTCAGGTTGCTTTTAAAATGGAGGACAAAAGTCTGAAATGACAAAAAGCCCAAAATGGCATCACTGGGTCCTTCATTCCCCCCCCTTCTCATTGTAACTAGGAGGACCCAATCATGGGACCTCCATGGTGAGTCTGAGATGTTCGGGAGACTCAAGGGCTAATACTGGGCCCTGAGAACCATCAGTTGCACAGTCCCAATTCATTCTTTTATTAACTCTATAAGTTTGTTAATTATACATGGTCCTATTGTTAAGGGTAATAAGAGCAGAATTAGGGGTCCAGCTATGCAAAAATAAGGGTGGTGAGCCATGGGGACCAATTAAACATAGCTTCCTACCAACTCTGAGCTTGCTCTCTTTTGTGTCTGTGTTTCTTTAGCCCTTCTCATACTAGGGTCATGGATTAACTATTCCAGAATGGTCAGAATAAAAATAGCACTCCTCACCCAGAGCAGCACATAATCCCCCTTGTTGCAGAAAAAACAAATCGAGCCCCCTCCGGTTCTGGAGCACTACTTCGGAGAGGGAAGTGAGGGAGTCCAGAAGTAGAGTAATGGATTTTTCTATTCTTACTTTATCTAGATTGATGGCTGCTCTTAGCACCCTGTAGTTTTTATCTTGGTGGACTAAAGCTGCGATCCCAGTGCCCGACCCTGCTAACCCCGGTCCTGACAGAGTGGAGATGGTGAGTGTCGCCTCTGGTTCCCTTTTGAAACAAAGGCCTGTGCTTTTAAATCTCTGTCTTGCTCATGGTAACCTTCGGCAAATGGGTCTGCCAACCAGAAGTGGGTGTGATGAATCCACACGGAGACACCCGTCGACCTTGAGTGCTGTGGGGGTGGTCAGAATCACAGTGTAAGGCCCTTTCCATCAGGGTTCGAGAGTTTCCTGCTGATGTCTCTTAACATAGACCCAGTCCCCTGGCCAGAAATTGTGGAGTTCTGGGATCGGCCTGCCTCATAGGTGGCACTTAGGTTGTTCCAATTCTCTTTCTGAACCTGCTAGTAACCGCGGAGGGAAAGGAGAAAATCTTCATCATTTGCCTCTGTTAAAAGATCTATGTGGTTATTTGGAATAATAGGAGGTGGTCTCCCATAGAGAATTTCATAGGGAGAGAGACCTAGGGTATAAGGGGAATTTCTGACCCTATATAAGGCAAAAGGAAGGAGAGTCACCCAGTCTCTGCCAGATTCCAGGATGAATTTAGTTAAGGTCTCTTTTAAGGTTCTATTCATTCTTTCTACCTGTCCTGAGCTCTGGGCCTGTACACACAATGTAATTTCCAGGTTGTTCCCCATGCAGTGGCTACCCCCTGAGTTATCTGAGAAATAACGGCTGGCCCATTGTCTGAGCCAATTAAAGCTGGAAGTCCATACCTGGGAAGAATGTCTTCAAGAAGCTTTTTCACCATGATTTGCGCAGTTTTGTTTTTGGTGGGGAAGGCCTACACCCACCCTGAGAAGGGATCTACAAAGACTAAGAGACATTTGTACCCATACCAACCAGGCTTAAACTCTGTGAAGTCCACTTCTCAATATTCACCAGGCTTGGTCCCTCTCGTATGGGTACCTTGAGTCTTAAGCCTGGCTCGGGCATTAGTGAGCTGGCAAGCTTTGCAAGCGTTTACTATCTGGTCCACTTTTGCATCCATTTGCTCAATCTTAATCCGTGCATGTCGGATTAAATCTCTTAACTTCCTGCTGCTCATATGGGTTGTCTGGTGCAAGCGCTGTGAGATGCCTAACCCCAGCTTTGAGAGGAAGATAGTTTTTCCATCCGCTGTGCACCACCAGCCGTTATACTGGGAGGAGTTATGTGCCTGAGGGATGGTGCGGATCCATGCCACGTTCTCAGGGGTGTATCCAGGGTCTTCTGGAAGGACCAGAGGCCCAGTATTGGGTAAGTTAACCGTCAAGGCCTGTGTGGCTCTGAGGGCTGCATTTCTAGCAGCTTTGTCCACCTGATGATTGCCCTTTGCCACTGGAGTAGTGGGCTTTTGGTGTCCTGGACAATGGATGATAGCTAACTTTTTTTTGGCAGCCAGATAGTGGCTAATAAGTCTAATATTTCTTCTTTGTTTTTAACGGTCCTCCCTTCTGCTGTCAACAACCCCCTCTCCTGGTAGATGGCCCCGTGTATGTGAGCGGTGGCAAAAACGTACCGACTGTTACTATAGATACTAAGTTTTTTTCCTTGGCCTAGAACTAAAGCCTTGGTGAGGGCAATTAATTTGGCCCACTGTGCGGAGGTTCCAGCTGGAAGAGGCTCAGCCCAAAGTGTACCTGCCTCGGAGACCACCGCTGCCCCTGAGTACTGTTGACCATCTTTAATGAAGCTGCTTTCATCTCTGAACCAAGTTTCCTCTGCATCCTGCAGCGGTTGGACTTGGACTAGGATATCCTGGCAATTGTGGAGTGGCATCTCCACATTTGGGTTGGAGAGTAGAATGGTAGGATTTAAGGCAGTACTGGGCAAGAACCAGATTCATGGTGGGTTTAGTAACAAGCTCTGATAGTGTGTTAGATGCACATTGCTCATCCACCAGTCTGGGGGTTGTTTCAAGACCCCCCTCAATAGCATGGGGCATGGTCAGCAACAGTTCCTGCCCCAGGGTGAGTTTGTCTGCATCTTTTACTAGCAGTGCAGTGGCAGCCACAATGCAGAGGCAAGGGGGCCATCCTGACGCTACCAGGTCCAGGTTTTTTGATAAGTAGGCTACTGGGCGGTTCCAGGGCCCCAAAGTCTGGGTCAGCATCCCCTTGGCTATCCTTTTATGTTCATTTACATAGAGATGAAATGATTTTGTAATGTCAGGGAGCCCCAAAGTGGGGGAAGAAAGATACCAGGTCTGGGATGGGGTCAGTGAGCTTAAGAGGTTGTATGGGTTTCATACAGTCGGGTGAATGTCCATTACCCACTTATTAACCTCCTGGAAGTCTTGAACTGGCTGGTAATCATTAGTGAGGGGTTTTTTAACTGGTAACAAGTGGGTGTTTCATGGGGACTGGTAGGGGATCAGAATCTCGGTGTCCAGTAACCGTCGAATGTGTGGCAGGATTCCGTTTCTGGCTTTGGGGGTCATGGGGTACTGTCTTACCCACACTGGGGCCTGGTGTTTTGCCAGTCCCACTTCAGCCAAGGCTGACGAGTAGGAGTTCAGCCCCTCAGAGACATCTGCTTGGCTTAGTGGTAGAGGCTGTTAATGGAGTTGATACTCATCTTCCAAGCACAGAGTGAGAACATGGACAGAATGTCTCTGTCCGTCTGTAATCTGTGGCATTCCTTGTTTGAAAGAAATTTGTGCTCCAATTTTACTAAGGAGATCTCTACCAAGTAGTTTAGATTTCAACAATTCTGTTCATATATTAAGCAATTCAGTCTATACATACACATATACAATATATTGGGGAAACACAAAGAATGATTTTTAGCTTATCTGAGGACTTCATTTTATCATTTTCTTATTAACTACTACAAAAAGACAAAACCAGTTTGAATTCATTAAACAATATCAAAGAAAACAGAAAACAGGAAGAAGTAGGCAAACTTATGCCTGCACTCACTCAACTACCTTTTGGCATGAGCTAAGTGTAATTAAGTTAAAGACTGTGGTCTCTGAATTCACATCAGATGCTAGTGGCCAATCTCCATCCAGGCACTTGTGTGTCCTCCAATCTGTCCTTGAAAATGGCATTTTCATGAAGGCAGATATATACTAATGTTATATACTTATTTCATTATCAAGGTCACTATGCTTCCCCACTAGGACACATTGTCCTGTTTTCTGTTTGTTTGTTTGCACATTCTCTGGCCCAGAGGCCAGTCTCCCTCCAGTATGCACACTGATCTCTTCGTAGCCAAGGTCGATCCCCTCTGGGTGACTCCCTACCTCTTCCAGCAACCAGTATCCACAGCCTCTGCTCCTTCTCTTCGGAGCCGCTTACTGTGGCAGCGAGCAGGATCTTAGCAAGGACCTTTGTTTGCTTGTTACTGGCATTCATGTATTTTCCTCTGGGCTCTCTCAGTTGTATACTTGTTCAGCAACCACCAGGAAGTCCTGCAGGGACTTCTCTGCCAACCTGTCTATTCTTTGAAGTTTCCTCCTAATGTCTGGGGCTGACTGATTAACAAAAGTTATCATAATAGCTGTCTTGCTACTTTCCACCTCTGGATCCATGGGTGTGTAAGTGTGGAACACCTCCATGATCCAGTCTAGGAAGGTGGAAGGGGATTCATCTTTCTCTTGCTGTACATTTCCTACCTTAGCCAAATTAGTTGGCTTTTTTGCCGCTTTATGGAGACACCCCATTAGAGTCTGGCAGTAAACCTGGAGTGTCTCCTTACCTTCTGCCTTATTGAAATTCCAATCTGGCCTGGTCAGTGAGAATGCAGCTTCAATTAGTGCTGGATTTGTGGTAGGCTGCCTATTGTTGTCTAGGATGGACTTCCATACCTCTGCCAAAATTTGGTCCCTCTCCTCAGTAGTGAAGAGGACCTGTAGCAGTTGCTAGAAGTTGTCCCAAGTGGGCTGATGAGTGAAAAGGACAGAATCTAATAAGTCAATAAGGGTGGTGGGTTTTTTTTGAGAACTTAGGGTTCTGCATTTTCCAGTTGTATAGGTCATTCGTGATGAAGGGCCAATAGTGTAAAGTTCCCTTCTCAGGACGGCCCACCGCCCGGAGCTGTAAGGCCATAGAGTCAGCTACAGCCTGCCCAGGCTGCCCAGATGCATCCCGTAAGGCCCTCCTGCAGGTATGCCATGGACTGCTGCCAGATGGCGCTGCTACTGCTTCAGCCTCTCCTGGGGCCTGCTGAGCATTATGGAGTGCCTGGATCTAAGGAAAGTAAGGTGGGGAAAAAAGTCCTTCCAGGCTTCCCTCGCTGGGCAAAACAGGACACAGGGGGGCTAGTCTCTTTAGGTTTAGGCTTCTCCCACAGGGCAAACACTGTGCTTGCCTCGGTTTTCTCCAACTGAGGCAGTAGGTTCCCTGGGGGCAGTCGTGATGCCCGCCATAGCTGGGGCAATCCAAGAGAGGGCCTGGCTCGTGATCAGAGTCACGGCTGCTGCTGGCCCCCTGGGTGCCCAGCCTGCCTGCTCTGTTCCTTTCTGAGAACGCTCCTGTAAAAGGACTCAAGTTTATTTTTTTGTACCACTAGATCCAGGTTCTGAAAGTGGTCAAGAATAAGTGAAAGGGGGAATCAGATTAAAGATGGCGGCTGAGTAACAGTTTCCCTGTAACTGGGCTCGGTGAGTCTGGGGAGACAAGACTCCAGACATCTCTGGCCAGTGGGATTTGCCTATGATCATCCATTTGAGGATACAGGGAGCCAGCAAGGGACTTCTGGACCCCAGGAGGAAGACAAAAACAGTGGAAAACTGGCAAGTGGCTGCGTGTGTTCAATCGACCTAATCATGCCGGCAACCGTGAGTAAAAGCAGCAGTGAGACTGCAAACTGGAAAGGCCTTACCTGTGAACTTTTTTGGTGTTCTTGGACTTGGTGCTCAGTTGAGCTGCCTGGGGGAGAGCTGAGCAAAAGTGTGGAGAACTTTGGGCATTGTCTGGGGCCCCAAAATGAGCCACTGAGCTGGGCTCAGTGAAAGCCA
>CAUYPK010012383.1:0-17023 GCA_963574355.1 Loris lydekkerianus | reverse complement strand
CAATGTACTCAGCCCTACTATGAAGCTAAACTATAGCTTTCACATGAAGGCTATAACCCAACTATACCACAAGACTATGAGGAAAGGACCAAGGAAGGGGAAGGGAGGGGGGAGGTTTGCGTGGAGGGAGGGTGATGGGTTGGGCCACATCTATGGTGCATATTTTTATCTATAATAATAAAAAAAAAAAAAAAACAGAAGAAAAACTATGTGTATTTGGGGACAGATTATTAGCAAGTACACAGCAAGAGAATAAAAAGAATGAAAAAGAATGAAGAAGGCCCATGGTATTCTGTGGACATCAAAAGGGAAAATATTCAAATTACAGACTATAAGAAGAAGAAGAAAAGAGAAAATAAGGGGTAGAAAGCTTATTTTTAAAAAATAGCTAAAAAAAATCTCAAATCTAGGGAAACATGTAAAAATAGGAAGCACACAATTCCACCATCATATTCATCCCAGGTAAGACTAAACCAAGACATGTTATAATTGAAATGTCCAAAACAACAAAGGAAAGAATTTAAAAGTAGCAAGAAAAAGCCCCTTATCGTACACAATGGAATTATCATAAGGCTATTAATAGATTTTACATTAGAAACTTTTTAGAACAGGAGAGAGTGGGTGAAATGGTAGAGTTGGACATTGGGCATCTCTGCCAGGTGGAACACTGTCAGCAGCAAGGTGATCTGAGAGTGCTCATCCCTAACTATGGGAGACCCATTCTGCTTTGTCTCCATGGATGGCAGCTTCAGATTTTCTTCCACGTATTTGTGATGGAATACTTTACCTAGAACACAGAAACAAGGAGTTTCATGACTTTCCTGAGGTGACTATAATCAATAAAAAACTGAAGACAGATAAGCATAAGTCTTACCCATGTTCATTCAAGGACTGTGTTGAAAGAGAACTTGTGGCAGTTACATAACCTTATGTTGAGAACTTTTGCCTAAGACACTATCATCAGTCAGATCATGAGTATGAACAACTGGAAATCCCATAGCCTCATATAGTCGCCACTCAAAAACTTGTTAAAAACATTATTGATTCCAAGACAGGAGAGACAAGTAAACAATGAAAAAAATGCAAAAAATAATGAAACAGCTATAAAACTTTCATTGATGAAATTGAAGATTTGTGCTAATGGGGGTAAGTCCTTGCCTCAGAAAGAAAGAATTTACTTCCAGGTTTATAGGTTTTATAGCTTAAGGGGAGAAAAGAGAAGAGCAAAACAATATTCTTTTGAAGCATTGGGATGACGATAAACTCTGTAGCTTCTTTAACCAATCTTAAAAGTGACAATAACAAATTAACAGCTAAGAAATTGAGGTTATGTCATGTTATTTCAAGAGAAGACTTGCCCTTGGATCATACTTTGGAAAACTGGATTGCTAGGGATGATTGTTTTTTATATAACAATGGAACTATTTTCTTGGAGTACATTAATGATGATGAACAATTTTTAATAAATTTTCTTTCTTACTTAGAATAGTCATTCAGTGATCCAAGCCAGAAATCACAAGAAAACGTCTATGTACATTTTAAGTTACCACTTTGCAATATAAATACTATTTTTAAGTTATTTTTAGCTTATTTCCATTTTGTAATTGTTTACACTATTTGTATTCTATTAAATTTGATTTTGTGTGTTTTTAAAGTGTTAACTATGAACTGAAATTCAATTATTAGCAAATTCTTGTATTTGGTTTTTATTAGTTATGCTATAGTAATAAATACACAATGATATATTTTCTATGGGTTAATGTGAGCTGTTGATTGGCTGTAGCAGTGTTCCACATCATCATCATTCTAGGATCCCAGCATTAAAGCTGAAGGAATAACCTTTTGGAGGACTTCGCTCGCCATTCTTATGGAAGAGGGAGAAGAGATAATAGAGATTTCAGCCCTCTCTTAAAAAACATATGTATCATTTGCCTTTTTTTTTTTTTTTTTTTTTTTTGCAGTTTTTGGCCAGGGCTGGGTTTGAACCCGCCACCTCCAGCATATGGGGCCAGCGCCCTACTCCTTTGAGCCACAGGTACTGCCCTGCCTCATTTTTTTTGATTTAAGCAAATTGCACTGCCAAACTTACCATCATAGAGCCAAAAATTATAGGTTTATGATCTACTTAAATTATGATGTATCAGTTTTTATGTGCATGTGAATTACAAAAATTTAGAGATTATCTCATTCAATCTTATAAAGTTTAAGATTAGGAACATCAGGCCTAGGAAGGAAAACTGGTTTACTAGGTGTCATCTCACAGCACTGATTAAAAATCAGATTCATCTTTTTTGTTAGTATGAATGTATTATAAACAAAATGAAAAATGAGGTATTTCAACTTTAAAAACATGAAAAAGGAACAAAAAATCCTGCCAAATGAGTGTTTTTACACAGAAAAGCTTTCCTGTTGATAAATATAAAAATGATACCAGACTCACAAAACCTAGGGAAGTTCATCATTACTACACTTTCTTTACAGATACAACTGTAAAGATGTATTTGTATTTGTATTTACAGATATTTGTATTTGTACAAATACAAAAGGAAATTGTGCAAGCTGAAATGAAAAAATGCTTATTAGTAATATAAAAACATATAA
This sequence comes from Loris lydekkerianus, assembly GCA_963574355.1. Classification (NCBI taxonomy): domain Eukaryota; kingdom Metazoa; phylum Chordata; class Mammalia; order Primates; family Lorisidae; genus Loris; species Loris lydekkerianus. Next base: position 14,422 of record CAUYPK010012383.1, on the reverse strand, counting down.
AAGTATAAAACTTATGGCTTTATAAAATAAGTACTTATAAAGTACTTAAAGTATTTTTATGTACTTATAAAAGAAAGTACATGGTCAAGTGAAGAATATACTAATACTATAAAGGTAGTAAGTCTCTAATAAAAGGTTAAAGGTCTTATCTCTAATACAAAGGGTGAAAGGAAAACTATTAAAGTAGCTATACCTATAATAATTTAAGTGATGCACAATGTAAAAAAATATAAATGGTGGCTTCCAAAACATAAAATTGCAGAGAATAAAAGCATAGAGTGTTTGTTTACTGCAACAAAAGATTAAAGTTAGATAGCCTGTTAAAGGTATAAAATCTTTTACCTTAGTCTCAGAGTAACTACAAAGCAAAAGCTTCTAGTTTAAAAATAAAACATAAAGAGAAAGGAATCAAAACAAAGACAGCAGGAGAGAAAAAGCAAATGATTTAGAAAATTAAAAAAATAATAATAAAATAGCAACAGTAAGTCCTCACCTATCAACAATTATCTTGAATATAAATAAATTCTCCCATCAAAAGATAGAGTGGCCAACTATATCAAAAAGTAAGACCCAGTCATATGCTGCTTCCATGAGACTCCCATGCACATGCTTTAATGTAATAAATAGTAAAAAGATATTACATAGAAAGGAGTAGGCACAGGTACCCTTAGAACACACAAAATAATTTTTATATTAAAAACTACACAATGAGGCAAAGATGGTTATTATGTAAAGTAATCAATTCATCAAGAGAATATATATACACACAGACACACACACACACACACACACATACATACACCCAACATTAGAGCAGCTAAATACATAAAACAATTATTAATAGATCAGAAGGGAGAGATTGGCAACAATACAATGATAGTAAGTAACTTTAATGCCCTACTTTCAATAGTTGATAGATCAAAAAGAAAATCAGTAAGGAAATATTTTATTTGAACTACAACAAATCAAACTCACAGACATTCAGAATATTATATCCAACAGCAACAACATATACATTCTTCTCAAGAGGACACAGAATTTTTCAGGGTAAATCATACATCAAGGTATAAAATAATGTCTTAAATTTAAGAAGATTGATATTATATCAAGTATCTTTTCTACCCACAATGGCATGAAACTAAAAACAAAATCAAAGACAATTTGAAAAATTTACAACTATGTAGAAATTAAACAACATGCTCCTGAGAACTATAGGGTCAAAAAATGAATCAAAAAAGAAATTAAAAAAAATCTTGAAGTAAATGAAAAAATGGATACCAAAACTTGTTAGATACATCAAAAGTAGTTATAAAATGAAACTTTACAGTTATAAATGCCTACATTAAAATATTTTAAGTAAATAATCTAATGTTATAGCTAAAGGAATTAGGTATAGAAATTAGTTCTCAACACAATCCAGCAAACCCATTTAAACTATCCATTAAAAAGATCATTCAAGGGGTTCAAGTGGAATTTGCATATGATTCAACATATGCAAATCAATGAATGAGATACATCATATTAGCAAAAAGAAGGACAAAAAACACAATTATCTCAATAGATAGAGGAAAAACATTGGGCACAATTCAACATCCTTTAATAATAGAAACTCTTAATAAATTACGTACTGAAGGAATGTATCTAAACATAGCCATTCATAAAAACCCAAAGATAACATCACACTTAATGGTGAAAACCTGAAAATGTTTTAAGATCAGCAACAAGGCAAGGATGCTTACTCCCACCACTTCTATTCCACATAGTACTAAAAATCTTAGCCAGAGCAATTAGTAAAGAAAAAGAAATAAAAGACATAAATAAGAAAGGAAGAAATTTAAAAGACTATATTTTCTGATGTCATATTCTTATATAAAGAGTAGACTCCACACCCAAATGTTAGAAATAATAAACAAATTCAATAAAAATGAAACACTTAAAATCACACAAAAATCATTTATTTTTCTATACACTAGGAAGAAGCTAGAAATCAAGAAAACAATTTATTCACAAAAGCTACAAAAAATTAAAATATTTAAGAATAAATTAAACCAAAGAAGTGACTGATTTGTACATGAAAACCTTAAAGCATTGATGAAAAATATTAAAGAAGACATAAATAAATGAAAATGTATCCTGTGTTCATGGAGTGATAGTTATTATTGCTAAAATACCTATACTACCCAAAGGGATCTATAGATTCAATGGAATTCCTATTAAATTTTCAATGAAATTTTTACAGAAAGAGAAAAAAAAATTCTAAAATTTCTGTGGAACTGAAAAGACTTCTCATGACTAAAATGATCTTGAATAAAAAAAATAAAACTGAAGACATCATATTTCCTGATCTCACGGTAACTACAAAGCTGTAGTAATCAAAACAATGTGGTACCACCATAAAGACAAATAGTAAAATAGATCATAATAGACAGCCCAGAAATATACCCACCAGTTTATAGTCAACTGATTTTCAACAAAGATGACAAGAACACAGAATGAGTAAAGGACAGCATCTCTAATATGTAGTGCTGGAAAGCTGAATAGCCAAAGCAAAGGAATAAAATTGCATCTTTATCCCCCACCATATACAAAAGTCAATTCAAAATGATTAAAGATTGTCATATTGGATTACAGCCTATTAAAAAATGGATTAAAGGTTTAAATTTAGGATCTGAAACTGCAAACCTGCTGGAATAATACTTATGAAAAATTCTTCTTAACATTGTTCTGGCTAAATGCTTTTTGAATATGACCCCAAAAGAACAGGCAATAAAAGCAAAAATTGATAAATTGGATTATGTCAAACTGAAATGTTTTTGCACAGCAAACAGTCAAGAGAGTTAAGAGAATACCTACAGAATAGGATAAAATATAATAGGATAAAATATTTTCAAATCATACATCTGACAGAGTTAATAACCTCATTATATTAGGAACTCAACTCGATAGCCAGTAAAGAACTTGATTAAAAATCAGGCAAAATACCTGAGTATATAATTTTCCAAGAATGATATACACATGGCCAATAGGCATATAAAATTGAACATCACCACTAATCATCAGGAAAATGCAAATTACAACCATAATGTTACCTCACATCTTATTATGGTTTTTATAACCTCAGAAGGGTTATTGTCAAGAAGATGAATCATTTGTCTAGGATGGAGAGAAAAGGAAACTCTGATACATTGTTGATGGAAATGTAAGTTAGGGTAGTTTATGGAAAATAGTATAAAGGTTTCTGAAAAATTTAAAAATAGAAATATCATCTGACCAAGTATCCCACCTTTGGGTCCATGTCAAAAGGATATGAACTCAGTATGTTGAACAGCTGTCTACACTTTCTTCTTCATTGCAGCATTATTCACAATAGCCACTGTATGTAATTAACTTAAATGTCCATCAATTAATAGATAAAGAAAAGTGGCATATATACTCATTACCATTCAGCTTTAAAAAATTAAGGAAATCCTGTCATATGTAATAACATAAACAAAACTAGAAAACGTTATGCTAAGTGCAATATCCTAAGCACAGAAGGACAAATGCCACATAATCTCATTTGTATGCAGAATCTAAAAAAAGCCAACTTCATGAAAACAGAATGTAGTATGGTGGTTACGAGTGGTGGAATGGGCATGAAGGAATGGAGAGATATTGGTCAAAGAGAACAAAATCTCAGACAAGAGAAATAAGTTCTTTGGAGGTATTGTGTCGCATGGTGATTATAGTAAATAATAATGTATTATGTTTTTGAAAATAGCTGAAAAATCAGATTTTACATGTTCTCATCATTTAGAAAAGTATGTGACTTGATTGATACATTAATTAGCTTGATAGCTTGATTTAATTATTTACCAATGTATGCATATATTGAAACATAACATTGTATACCATAAATACGTACTATTTTTATTTGTCAATAGAAAAATGGTATAATTAGTGTGGAAAATGGTATAAGATTTCAAAAACATTAAAAATAGACATACTAGGCGGCACCTGTGGCTCAAAGGAGTACGACGCTGGCCCCATATACCACAGGTGGTGAGTTCAAAAAACTGCAAAAAAAAAAAAGTAGACATACCATATATTTTAGCAATTCCACTTCTAGGTATTTATCCTAAACAATTGAAATCTGGATCACAAAGAATACTCCTAAGTTCATTACAGAACTCTTTACAACAGCCATGATGTGGAAACAACCTAAATGTTCTCTGACATATAGATAAATTAATGAAGAATATGTGGTATGTACATATGCACAAATGTACACAAAAGATCAATAAAACAAAAGGTTGGTTTTTGTTCTTTGAAAAGTTGAACAAAATCAAACTTTTAGCTAGACTAAGGTCTAAACAAATAAAATTAGAAATAAAAAAGAGATATGACATATAGGACCACAGAACTACAAAGAATTATTACAGACTATTACAAAAAACTACACTTCAACAAAATGGAAAACATAGAAGAAATGGATAAATTCCTGGAGACATACATACATCCTACCAAGACTATGTCATGAAGCAACAGAAGAAACCCTCAACAAAGCAGTAACAGGTAACAAGACCAAAACCATAATAAGTCTCTTATAAAAGGAAACCCCAGGACCTCATGGCTTCATGACTGAATTTTATCAAACATTAAGAGTTGATAGTACCTCTATTCACACTTCAAAAAATAGTTACAGAGAAAGGAGTACATCCAAACTCATTCTAAAAGGTAAACAATACCGTAATACCACAACTAGACAAGAATGCAATGAAAACAACCAAAACTACACACTAATAATCAGTTGTGGACATAGATGCAAAAATCCTCCACCATGTACTAGCAAACCAGTTTAACAAGACATTAAAGGCTTGGTGCCCATAGCTCAGTGAGGAGGGTGCCAGCCACATACACCGAGGATGGCAGGTTCGAGCCTGGCCTTGGCCTTCTAAACAACAATGACAACTGCAACCAAAAAATAGCTGGGGTTGTGGCAGGCACCTGTAGTGCCAGTTACCTGAGAGGCTGAGGTACCTGCCACAACCCCAGTTATTTTTTTGGCCCAAGAGTTTGAGGTTGCTGTGAGCTGTGATGTCATAGTACTCCACAGAGTGCAATATAGTGAGACTCTGTCTCAAAAAAAGAGAAAAACAAAAATAAGACATTAAAAAGATCATTCACCATGATCACATGAAATCACAGGAATGCAAGGACAGTTAAACATACACAAATCAATAAATGTGATAAATAACATAAATAGAACCAAGAACAAAAACCATGTGACCTTTTCAATAGATGCTGGAAAAACATGTGATAAAAATCAATATTCTTTTATGATAAAAATTCTCCAAAAAACAGATATGAAAGAAACGTACTTCCAAATAATAAGGACCATATACAACAGACCCACAAGTAATATTATACTGAACAGTAATATCATAAAAAAAAAAAAAGAAAGCATTGCCTCTAAGATCTAGGACAAGACAAGGATGCTCACTTACAACATTTTTATTCAAGATAGTGGAAGTCCATGCCAGAACAAGTAGGCAAAATACTGAAGTATAGGAAATTCAGATTGGAAAGGAAAAAAGTCAACCTCGCTTTGCTTGTGGGTGGCATGATCTTATACTTAGAGAAATGTCAAGACTCCAGGAGAAAAACCAATGGAACTGAAAAATAAATTCAGTGAAGTTTTAGAGTACAAAATCAATATATAAAAATCAGTAGCATTTATATACATCAACAATGAACAATCTGAAAAATCAAGAAAGACATCCACTTTACAATACCTACAAAGAGCATAAAATATCTAGGCATCAATTTACGCAAAGAATTGAAAGATTTGCATAAAGAAAACTGCAAAACACTGACAAAATTTAAGTGAACACAAAAAATAATAAGATATTCTATGCTTATAAGTTAGAAAAATATTGCTAAAATGTCAATACTACCCAAAGCAATTTCCATATTTAATGCAATCCCTATTGAAATACTAATGACATTTTTCATAGAAATAGAAAAAAATCATAAAATGTATGCAAAAGTGGAAAATACTTTAAGTAGACAAAGCAATCTGGAGCAGAAATAATACATTTAAACACATCATTGTACCTTACTTTAAAATATAATACAAAGCTATAGTAACTAAATTAGCATAGCACTGGCCTGAAAACAGACACATAGACCTATGGAAGAGAATAGAGAACCAAGATACAAATTCAAACATCTACAGCTAACTCATTTTTGGCAAAAGTATCAAGAAAATATAATGGGAGAAAGATGTTCTTTTTAAAAAAAAAAAAAAACAGTACTGGGAAAACTGGATAACCATATGTAGAAGAATAAAATGAGACGTATCTCTCACTATGTACAAAAATAACATTAAAATGGATTTAAGGGTGAGCTGTAATGCCACAGCACTCTACTGAGGGTGACCAAGTGAGACCCTGTCTCAAAACAAAACAGCATTAAAGGACTAAATATAAGATCTAAAACAATGTAATTACTCAAAGAAAACATTGGAGAGATGTTCCAGGATCTTAGTCTGTGTAAAGATTTCTTGAGCAACACTGTAAGCAGAAACAATTGAAACAAAAATAGACAAAAAAGCTAAATTAAGCTAAAAAGGACACAATCAGCAAAGCGAAAAGATAACCTTCAGGATGTGAGAAGATATTTGCATGCTACAAATCTGACAAAGAGCTAATAATCAAAATCTACAATGAACTCAAGAAAGTAAACTGGAAAAGAGCAAATAAACCTATGGAAACTGAGCAAGAGACATGAACAGAATCTTCTTTCATGAGGACAGATGAATGGCCACCAAATGTTGCTCATGATCCCTAATTATGAGGGAAATGCAAATCAAAACTACTTTGAGGTATTACTTAACCCCAGTGAGAATGGCCCATACCACAAGGTCCCAAAGTAACAGATGCTGGCGTGGGTGTAGAGAGAAGGGAACACTCACACTATTGGTGATATTGAAAACTGGTACATTTTTCAATGAAAGAAGTATAGAGATTTTTTAAATAAGTAAAGGTAGACCTCCCATCTGATCCAGCAATCTCATCACTAGGCATCTACCCAAAAGAAAAATGTCATTTTACCATAAGGACATTTGTACTCAAATGTTTATTGCAGCTCAATTCATAATCACAAAGATGTGGAAACACATTAAGTGCCTTCAATGCATGAATGGACTAACAAACTGTATCCTGTTTTATTTTGAGACAGGGTCCCACTTGGTCTCCCTCAGTAGAGTACTGTGGCATTACAGCTCACCCTTAAATCCATTTTAATGTTATTTTTGTACATGGTGAAAGATATGTCTCATTTTATTCTTCTACATTATGGTTATCCAGTTTTCCTAGTACTTTTTTTTTTTTTTTTTTTTTTTTTTCATCTTTCCCCCATTACATTTTCTTGATACTTTAAAAAATAAAATCCTGGCGTTTGAATCAACCTGGATCAAATTGGAGTTCATTACATTAAGCAAAAGAAACTAAGCACAGAGAGATAAATATCACATGGTTTCACTGATATGTGTGAACTGCAAAAGTGAATTAGATAGATAGAAAGTAGACTGGTAGTTACTAGAGGCCAGAAGGGATGTGGAGAAAAGGGGAGATGAAGAGAAGTTGATTAACAGGTACAAATATACAGTTTTATAGAAGAAGTAAGTTGTAGTGTTTGATAGTTCAGTTGGATGACTGTAGTTTATAATCTATTATATAGGATGTCCCAAACGTCACCATACATCCATAGAGAAAATGGGAAATTAGAGCTAAATGTACCTTTATTTATAAAATATGCATTACAAAAATTTACAAAGTATTTACAAAATATTTCTCTACATATTGACATATAAAAATCAAATATTTAGGGTTGGCACCCATAGCACAGCCTACATAGAGGCTGGCGAGTTCGAACAAGGCCCAGGCCAGCTAAACGACAATGACAACTGCAACCAAAAATAGCCGGGTGTTGTGGCAGGTGCCTGTACTCACAACTACTTGGGGGGCTGAGGCAAGAGAATCGCTTGAGCTCAAGAGTTGGAGGTTGCTGTGAGCTGTGACACTACCGCACTCTACTGAGGGCAACATAGTAAGACTCTGTCTCAAAAAAAAATCAAATATTTAAACTATGAAATATACTATAAAATATGAGTTTGTTAATTTTTTCTATGTATGCCAACCTTTGGGAACATTCAAAATAGAGGAGAATAATTTGAATCTTTCTAGCATAATGGAAGGATAAGTATTTAAGGTGATAAATATCCCAAATATTCTCCTTTGAGCTTTATAATTTGATTAAATTATTACATGTATCCCCAAATATGAACATCTATTATATATCAATAACAAATAAAATAAATCAATTATATATTTAAATATGCATAGTCTATTACATGTCAATTATACTTCAATAAAAGTATTTTTAGGTAGGAAATTAATTGAAATATTACAACCATAAAGTTCCCTACAGAAAATGTAATAATCAATTTGTAGCAAAAAATAGACTTACACAAGACTAAAAATGGAAGCCAAACATAACTCAATAAAGAAAATTAAGTAATCCAAAAGGTGTTTTTAAAAAGATAAGTCAGTAAATCTCCAGTTAGAAAACTAAGAAGACATTACTAATATCAAAAATGAAAAAGGGGACATCAAAATGGATCCCATGGATATTAAAAGGATAATAAAAGAATATTATGAACGAATGCCCCCAAATCTGATAAGCCAGAAGAAAAGAACAAATTCCTTGAATGCCACAATCTACCAAAACTCTCACAAGAAGAAACAAATAGCCATTCTGAAAAGACTTATGTCTATTAAAGAAATGGATAATTAATAATTTTCCAAAACATAAAGTACCAGGCCCACACAGGTTCATTTCTGAATTCTACCAAGCCCTTAAGGAAAAAATTATTCAATGCTATATAATATCTGTCAGAATATAGGAGCCGAAAGAGTAGTTTCAAATTCATTCTATGAGGCCAGCATCACCCTAATACCAAACCAGACAAAGATATTACAATAAATAAGGTAATAGAATGTATAAAAATAATTATATCCTAGGAACAAACAGGATTTATCTCAGGTATGTAAGGCTAATTCAACATTTGGAAATCACTTAATGTACATAGCAATCCATGATACCAACATGCTAAATAACAAAAGTCATATGATCATATCACAATTTTATGTATATAGATGCAGAAAAACTGACAAAAATTCAACATTCATTCATGATAAAACTCTCAATACATTAGGAATATAGGATAACTTCCTTTCAACTTGATAAAGAACACACAGAAAAAAACCTACATCTAACATCGCATTTAATGGTGAGAAATGAGAAGGTTTTCCTCTAAACATCAGGAACAAGACAAGGATGTTCCCTGTCACCCTCCTTCTCTGTAGTAGCAAAACTATGATAACATTAAAAAGTTTGGTGGTTATTAACAGTTAGTGGGGAGAGAGGGATGAATGGAATATGTGAGACAAGAGTGAACCCTAGTGTAAACTATGGACTTTGGGTCATATATGTCAAGTTGGTTCATCAATTGTAACAAATGTACCACTCTGGGCGAGGGAGATGTAGATAATGGAGGTGGCTCTGCAGGTGTAGGGAAAGGGGCCTATGAGAACTCTCTGTACATTCTGTTTGACTTTGCAATAAGCCTTTAAAAGTCTTTATAAAAAATGGAAGGTGCTGGAATTTTTCCATTCTCTAATTATGCTAGGAAGATGTTGGTAAGATAATAATTTGGGGTATCATTGGGTAGAAAGCAACAAAGTTTCTTTCCCTAGTCCTTTTTGAAATTAATTTTTTATGCCATAGTACCCTGTTTATAAAGCCATGTTGGCTTTCTATTAGCAGAATCAAGTCTCAGCAGGCACTTGAAGTTCTGAAACATGGCCCCCAAATATTAATTTTATTTCCTGTTACCCTCCCTCTGCCTTCTAACTGAAACATTCCACATCAAGTCATACCAGGCATTCCTCTTTTCTTGATAATCCCTCCTTTCTAGCCTTCATATAAACAATTGCATAGAATATCATCCATTTTGCTCATGCAAATGCTCAATTTATAAAACTCATTAAATTTCTTATACAGCCTCACTTAGCTCAAACTTAACCTGTCTGAGAAGATAGTGTCTGACTGCCTTCCCATCCCCTCATAATCCCGTTTCTAATGGTGGGATCATAGGAACCAAAATTTAACCTATGCTCTGTCTATATTAGTTTTTATTACTGCTGTTAAAAATATGTTGTGGCATAAAACAATATACAAATTTATTACCTTATAGCTCTAGAGGTCAGAAGTCTAAACTGTGCACTTTAGGGCTAAAATCAAGGTGATAGCAGAGTTCATCCCATTTTCCTTCTAAAGGTTTTAGGGGAGAAGCTGATTCCTTGCCTTTTCCAGCTTGGAGAAGCCACCCACCTTCCTTGGCTAATGGCCCCAGCCAGCAATCCTATCATTCCTGCCTCTGCCTTTATCATCACATTCTTCTTTGACTCTCCTGCCTTCCCTCCCTTGGGGCCATCCAGATAATCCAAGATAATTTCTCCATCTCAACAATCTGTAACTTTTGCCATGGGAGGTAACATAATCGCATTCTCTATGGATGAAGACCTGGACGTATTCTCTTGTCACATTGTGTATTTGCACTTCGTTATGAGTCATGAGTGGGATTAGTGATGCAGAGATATTGTTTTAATTAATAGTTCTCATGACAAAAAGTAACTTATTTCTGTTTTTTTGCCAATATCAGCTCTATGGGAGACAATTTAGATATTCAGACCCATAAAAGATGTTACTGACTCTATAATGCCTTCTCCATTTACAACAATCATATTCATTTTCACATTTGATACTATTCCATTAAACAGATTTTTCATTCTTTTCTAGCTCAGTCCCCTTACTCCCATTACCACGATATCATTTACACCACATGAAAAAGTGTCGAGATATCAGCAGAAGCTCTCATTTCTTACAGAAGCAAACTTCCAACTCCCACTTCCATATCTGAAGGGTTTACCTTGACCTATACATATATGTTGCTGGGATTCCTAAGATGAGACATATAGGCCTAGCATAATCATTTCCATTCAGAAAAAAATAACAAAACATGCTACTGGAACGAATAATGCATAAAGATTCAGTGACCTGCATTCCAGTTCCAGAGTCAAATTTTGGTACTCAGCTTCATTGGTTGGACAAGTCACACAGCCACTCTAGGTTTCAATATTCTCAGATGTGAAATTAAGTGAAGAACCTCTCCTTTTTCCCCTTTCTCCTCCACTCACTATCAGTCAGGAATGGTGAAAAGACCAAATGACATCACGAAATTCATAGGTAAATGAACAATCAGCATAACAGTTATTGGTAAAGGCTATTCAAGGTACTGTGGGAAATATAAAAATACGGAAGACAAGTTTTTGCTTCTAAAGTAATCCATAGTTTCGTAGACATAAGTCTTTAACACAAATTAGCTTGTTCATGTGAACTCTTTCTGATAGCAAGATTTTTTTTTTTAACCCAAACTAAAAGGTACATCATCACAAAATACTGCTCACCCAAAGGAGGATCTAGGGCAGTGGCGCTCAACCTTCCTAATGCTGCAACCCTTTAATACAGTTCCTCAGGTTGTGGTGACCCCCCCAACCATAAAATTATTTTTGTTTCTACTTCATAACTATAATTTTGCTACTGTTATAAATTGTAATGTAAATATCTGATATGCAGGAGACCCCCAAAGGGGTCGTGACCCATGGGTTGAGAATCACTGATCCTAGGATACTGGGGATAGTTTAGTCATGGATGTCTCAGTATAGCCTTTATTATTTATTTATTTATTTACTTATTTTTAAGACAGAGTCTCACTCTGTGCCCTGGGTTGAGTGCCATGGTGTCATAGCTCACAGCAACCTCAGACTTTTGGGCTCAACCGATCCTCTTGCTTCAGCTTCTTGAGTTGCTGATTACAGACTAAGTCACTGCACCCAGTCTAAAATACACTCTTTAATCTCCTACTTAAACTCCAGTAACTATTGGATTTAACACTGTAAACTATAAATAAAATCCTAAATTGCCTCAATCAGTAGAACAGAGCCCATCTTGGCAAAGGTGACCCCAAACAAGCCTGCCTTGAGTTCCCTACCCTGATAGGAGTTCAGACATGCCTCATTATATCCCCTCATTTTTGTAGTTGACCAGCATTAATATTAAGATTATAAACCTGACAGAACAGAATCTATATGTCAATAAGATACCCAATTAGGGGCGGCACCTATGGCTCAAGGAGTCCAGAACCTGGCCCCATATACCTGGGATGGTGGGTTCAAGCCCAGCCCTAGTCAAAAAAAAAAAAAAAAAACTACAAAAAAAGAAAAGAAAAGAAAAGAAAGAAAGAAAAGGAAAAGAAAGAAAAGGGGCAGTGCCTGTGGCTCCAAGCGGTAGGGTGCCAGCCAGCCCCATATACCAGAGGTGGCGGGTTCATATCTGGCTCCGGCTGAAAACTATAAAAAAAAAAAAGTGAGACTCTGTCTCTATAATAATAATAATAATAATAATAAAGATACCCAATTATGAAAAAGATTAAAAAATACACCAGGCAGGAGTCGAGTCATGCCCCCCACTCCTAAAGAATAAACTATGTTCTGACTATCACAAGTTTTTTTTTTTTTTTTTTTTTTTTTTTAAATCTAGCAGCTAAACAAGCACTGGCCTCGAGATAAACAATATCAAAACAATTTCAGCTCAGGTCAGTGCCTGTGGCTCAGTGAGTAGGGCACCTGCCCCATATACCAAGGGTGGTAGACATTGTGGCAGGTACCTGTAGTCCCAGCTCCTCGGGAGGGTGAGGCAAGAGGATCACTTGAGCCCAAGAGTTGGAGGTTGCTGTGTGCTATGACGCCACGGCACTCTACCAAGGGCAACAAAGTGAAACTGTCTCCACAAAAACAAACAAACAAATAAAAAAAAACAATTCCAGCTCACCACCAGGTACTAATTGACCTTGTTTGACAGGTCATGACAACAGGTTTGATCAGACAAGAGACTGATTTTAGTAACCTTCTCCTCATATGAGCCCACTGGCCACACACTAGTTCTGCTGGTTTACAAAGCCTGTACACTTGAACACCTTTTTGTCCCTGCTTCACCTTTGGATAGACAGAGCCTAATTGTGTTAAATCTACACATCTGAGTGAACATGAGATGCATGTAACATTCATGTTTGTTCAATATGCATAAGTTGGGCCCACCTTCATGAATATTCCTAGTCCTTTCTATAACCTGTTAAATATGTGTACTTAGTCAATTCCTTCAACACAAATTCCTGTCTTACTTTTGCCTACCTGGAAATGTCTGTTCCATTGGAGTCTGTCAGAATAGCCACCTTGCAGGCTGTAGCCTTTTATAAGAAATAATGTCACTTTCCCAGATTTATAGAGATTGTGATTTTTAAGTGAATAATGTGAATATTTCTCTATGCCTGATATTCATTTCTTATGATAGGAGATCTATTAGAATAACTCCTACTCTATCTCTACTCTTTTATTTACTTTGTCCCTGGATTGGTTGAGAGATCTTTCTGATGGACAAATCTGTTTAGAGTAACTAAGAAGATTCCATTTAGCTTCTCCTTTTCCCTCTCAGTACATGGGACTCCCCTGTGAAGATTGCCTTGGACAAACATGAAGATCAGTTCTGAATTTGCTTATTAGCAAGACCATTTGGTGATTAGACCTAAAGATACATTCTCCAATATGGCCTCTGCCAATAAATAAGGTAATATTTTGGTCTCCAGGTTTCTTTTTATTTGTTTGTTTTGTTTTTAACTCTTCAAAATATTTTAGGACTACTACTTAAGAGATCTCCATGAATAGTATGTTCTAAGAAACATGCAAAAATATTTATATATCTTATACTATGTAATCTCAATAACTCCCCCAAAGCATACATTATTGTCCCCCATATAATTGAGATAGTTGAGGTAATTCAGATAATTTACCTCAAATCTCCTAGCTAGTTAAGTAGCAGAGTTAGGAGTTGTTATGGACTACTTCTGTGCCACCCCTCAAATTTATATATATATATTTATTTTTTTTTATTATAGATAAAAATATGCACCATAGATGTAGCCCAACCCATTACCCTCCCTCCCCCTAAACCTCCCCCTTCCCTTCCCCTTCCTTGGTCCTTTCCCCATAGTCTTGTGGTATAGTTGGGTTATAGCCTTCATGTGAAAGCTATAGTTTAGCTTCATAGTAGGGCTGAGTGCATTGGATACTTTTTCTTGCATTCCTGGGATACTTTGCTAAGAAGAATATGTTCCAGCTCCATCCATGTAAACATCTTTCTTTAAGGCTGCATAGTATTCCATGGTATACATGTACCACAATTTGCTAGTCCATTCGTGGGT
>CAUYPK010012377.1:0-27517 GCA_963574355.1 Loris lydekkerianus | reverse complement strand
CCCTCCTTCCTTCCTTCGTTCCTTCCTTCCTGCCTGCCTCCCTCCCGCCCGCCCTCCCTCTTTCCTTTCTTTCTTTCTTTCAAGACAGAGTCTTGCTGCATTGCCTGGGCTGCAGTGCAGTGGTGTCATCATACCTCATTGCAGCCTCAAACTCCTGACCTCAAAGGATCCTCTCAGCTCAGCCTCCCAAAGTGCCAGGATTACAGGTGTGAGTGACTGCACCCAGCCAATTCTGTTCTCTTAGAAAGGACAACCCTGCAGGTAACCGACAGGCCCTCTTCCTGGGCCATTAGAACTACCCAAGGAGGTCATTGGTCACTTGTTGGTCACCTTCACCAGTCTTCCTTCTGAAGGGTAAAAGGAGGCTTGCTAAGTCAGCGGTTCTCAACCTGTGGGTCAAGACCCCTTTTTAACAATGAAAATACATTGCGGCATTAGGAAGGTTGAGAACCACTGGTCTAAGTGAAGCATCCACCCAGTGATATGAGACATTCTGTATTTAGTTGAATTCTCTGGAAATGTACTTTTATTCATCATTGGGTACTATGAACAGATTTACATCTGCCACCCCCAAATTTATGTGTTAAGCCCTAACTCCCAATGGGAAGGTATTTGGAGAAGAGGCCTTTGGAAAGTAGTTAGGGTTAGATGAGCTCATGGGGTGGGGCACCCACCATGGGATTAGTGCTGTAAGAAGAGATACTGGAGAGCTTGCTCTCTCTCCACCACGTAAGGACAAAGTGAGAAGGTGCTGTCTGCAAGCCAGGAAGAGAGAGCCCTCACCAGGAACCCAACCACCCAGCACCTTGAGCTGGGACTTCCTGTCCCCTAGAGCTGTAAGCAATAAATTCTTGCTGTTTACGCCAAGTCAATGGTATTTTGTTATGGCAGCCCAAGCTGACTAAGATATTAGACACGAGTGCTCTTTCTGTTTTCTGTTGTTACTGTTGGAGGTGCTTTTGTATTGACTTCAGACTTTTAAAATGATCATAGAGGCTGGGTGCAGTGGCTCACACCTGTAATCCTAGCACTCTTGAGAGGCTAAGGCGGATAGATCACTTGAGCTCAAGAGTTGGAGACCAGCCTGAGGAAGAGTGAGACACTGTCTCTTAAAAAAAAAAAAAAAAATCTAGCCGGGCATTGTGGTGGGTGCCTGTAGTCGCAGCTTCAGGAGGCTGAGGCTAGACTTGCTATAAGTTGCAAAGGTAGTACAGAGAGGTTCCTAGTACCCTTTGCCCTGTTCCCCCCAAGGGTTAATATACCTCACCTAACTATAATAGGACATCAAAGCCAGGAAATTGCCATGGGCCAATGTGAAACTAGTTCTGAGCCATTGTTATCACAGGCAGATTCCTGTAACCACCATCACCATTACCATCAAGATGCAGAATTATTCCACCACCCAAAGGTCTCCCTGGAGCTTCCTGTCTTTATAGTCACACTCTCCTGCCCTCCACCATCGCTAACCCCAGGCAACAACTGATCTGTTCTCCATCTATATAATTTTGTCATTTCAAGAATATTATTTAAATGGAATCAGACAGTGGCCTTTGAGTTGTTGTTTTCGTTCTGGGTAATACCCGCAGAGCCCTCCATGTTGTTGGTATATGAACGTCCACATAGTTTAACTAAGTTTCATAATGGGATGAACAAGGATTTTGGTCTCTATTTTAGGACTGGGTAATTTTCCCTTTTTAATTTATTTTGTTTTATTGTATTTTGTTTTTCATAGGTACATAATGGATAGACACACTTTGGGAATACATGCAATAATGTGATCTATTCATATAAAAATCAGAGTAATTGGAAGTGTACATGTTTTGTACATAAGTTTTGTATTCTTTGAGATAAATATCCAGGAGTTGGAGTTGCTTAGCTTTTTTTTTTTTTTTTTTTTTTTTTTAACTTCCCAGCTGTTTTCCAGAGTGGCTGCTCCCCTTTACATTCCCATTGGCAGTGAAAGAATGTCCCAATTTCTACACATCCTCATCTGCATTTAGAGCTGTCATTTTTTTCAGTTTAGCCACTCTGCTAGTGGTATCTCACAGTGGTTTTAATTTGCATTTCCCTAGTGGCTACGGATGTCATCATCTTTTCTTGTGCTTATTTGCCATCTTTATATTTTCTTTAGTGAAATGTGTCTTCACCTCTTTTACCCATTTTCTAAACTGATCGTTTGTATTTTTACTATTGAGTTTTGAAAGCTTTTTATGTATTTTATGAGGTCTAATAATTAAGTTTACAGATTTATCCTAGAAAAAGTGCTACATACCTCTATTGCTGAATATCACTATAGTCATCAGCTGGCCAAGAGGGGTACTTCAAAGGTGACCGTAGTGATATTTTTTCTAGGTTTCATTCACAAACTTAATTGTCAGACCCCATAGATACTGGTCCTTTGTCAGATAAGTGGTTTGTGAATGTTTTCTCCCATCCTGTAGCTTGTCTTTTTGTCCTCTTAATGTTTTTCATTTTGATGAAGTCAATTCACAGACTTTTTTTTGTAGATCATGCTTTGGGTGTTGTCTTAAAGAACTCTTCACCAATAGTCAGTTTCTGAAGATATTCCCCTATGCTACCTGTGAAAAGTTTTATAGTTTTACATTTCCATGTAAATCTACAGTCTTTTGAGTTCTGTGAAAGTGTAAAGTCCATGTTGAGGCCCTTTTCTTTACCTATAATGTGGCCATCATTGTTCTTTCTATTTCTGATTTGCAGCATTATCCATAGAGTAATTACAAAATACGATTTGTAAGTGTCATGATCCACAACTATATTCCTTACTGGTATAACACACATGTCCTATATAATAGTTACATAAAAAATAAATATATATTGCTGTTAATATTATCCTTTTTGCTCCAGGAAAGGGAAGGGATTTCAGGATCACTTGTTAATAAACTTTATTTCTCAACTTATAAAAGTATTCATACCAGCAGCAATGAACTCTGGTTGGTGGGATTATGGATTATTTATATTTATCTGTTTGTTTGTTTATTTATTTTCTTTTTTTGAGACAATGTCTCAGTCACCCTGAGTAGAGTGCAGTAGCATCACAGCTCACGGCAACCTCAAACTCTTAGGTTCACGTGATCCTCTTGCCTCAGCCTTACTGAGTAGCTGGGACCACAGGCTTATGCCACAATGTCTGGCTAATTTTTTTTTATTTTTAATAGAAATGGGATCATCTTGTCGCGCAGCCTGGTCTCAAACTCCTGAGCTCAGGCAGGCCACACTCCTTGGCCTCTCAGAGTGTTGGGATTACAGGCGTGAGCCACCCAGCCAGCATTTTCATTTTTTTTTTTTTTTTTTTTTTTAAACAAATTCAAACTCAGGCAAAGTCAAACTACATTGTTAGAAGCGAGAACAGTAGTCACACCTGTGAGAACAGGAGGCGGTGCCGTGACATTCGAGGGAGATGAAGAAAGTTACCAAGTACTGGCAGGGCTCAGTTTGTTGACTGAATGGTGGGTGTTCACATATGTACTTTCTGCTAATTTTTTGAGCTGTATGTTTGTTTGAGTACTTTCCTGTATGTGATAGACCTCACAAGTTTTTCAGTGTGTAATATACTATCATGATGCCCAAGATGAGGGATCTGAAAATTATAATCATACAAATCTCCATGTACAGGGTGATAGTTATTGACACCAAAACTTGGATTCCACTTTGAATTCAAGAACGAAGTTAGGCTCAAGTCTCCGCTCTGCTACTCACTAGCCATAACCTCAGGCAAATCCATGCCTGTTTTCTCAACTGTAAAACAATGTAACTATAAAGTGACAAAATAACAGCAGTGCCTACTACTGAGTCTTTGTGAGGACGGAAGGAGTTCAGAAGTGTAAGGGGCTCAGCTCATAGCCTGTAACATAGTTAGTGCTCAGTTAACTGTAGCTGCCTCTGTGATTTTGCCACAGTTTTTTTAATGTTGTTCTGTTGGGTTTGACATGTGCTTTCAGGTATGTGGCTTGTGTATATATGTGTATTTTTTTTTTATTGGATAGTACTAGGAGAAGAAGGATTTCTGACTCATCTTCTAAGCTTGCAAGATGTCTTTTTTTTCTTTTGTACCCTGAAGCATAGAATTAAGGGGTTTTTTAACCTCTATATTTTTATTCCTTTTTATACTATCTTGCTTGTGTAACATCAGAATGAGGCAGGGCAGAGAAATCAATGAGTTATCTTCTCATCGATTTAGACCATTCTCAGGTGGCTGAAAAGCTAGGAACTGTGAACTGAAAACCTCACTTTGCATCAAATTTTCTTTAATTGTCTCTTGAACACTTGCTGGTAATCTAGCGCTTGCTAGAACTCTCCAGAGCCAGGTCATACTCTTAGCCTGAATGAAGTCTTGGCTGAAACAAAGAACAGGTGGGATGGGGACACAAACCTCACTAAACATGATTTAAAAAAAAACAAACAAAAAAAAAACTGCTGTTTCTTTCCAGCTTGCAGATGACCCTTGTCTGCTCCATTTATTCTTTTCAATTTTTTTTTTCTTTTTGAGACAAGGTCTCTCTCTGTTGCCCAGGCTGGAGTGCAATGGCATGATCACAGCTCACTGCAGCCTCAGACTCCTAAGTTCACTTAATCCTCTCACCTCAGCTTCCCAAGGAGTGGGGCTACAGGTACAAGCTACTACATGCGCCTAATTTATTTTTATTTATTTATGTATTTATTTAGAGATGGGATCTCAATGTGTTGCCCAGGTTGGCCTTGAACTTCTGGCCTCAAGACCTCTAAGTTTAGCCTCCTAAGGTGCTGGGATTATAGGCATGAGCCACAGTACCCTGCCCCATTTTTTTGTTTGTTTCTTTCTTTGTTTAATTTCAGATTAATGAAAGGGTACAGATGTTTAGGGTACATTATTTTCCTTTCTAAGGAAAAATTCTAGTTGTAATTTGAGCCCTTCACCTAGGGGGCATGCTGAACACCCTCATATTGTACACATGCAGTTTTGCAGAAAACTGCAGGGACAGGTATACCAGAGCCCAGGAGCCTTTGAAAGATGTTTGGGATCCCTTTACATTGACAAACAGCCAGAGTCTATAACTTAGCATTTGAATTTGGAAAGAGTTGACTAGGGGAAACTAAGGTTGAATTTCAGGTGCTGTGGCCCTATGAGGAAACTATTTTGGGAGGCAGGAGACTTTTCCTCAACTGTAACCCGTGGTTTAGGTATCTATCTATGCCAATTATACTCAAGGCAGGCCCCTGGATGATTATGTGTAGTCATTCTTTGCCTTTTCTTCTAGCAAGTGCTTTTGCTACACACACTGTATCCTCATATACCCATACATTTAATCGTCAAATTTAGTTTTCAGGTGTTTCTATATGTCCATATAAAAATGGATATATTGTTGAAAAAATATTTTGTGCATTGAATTAAACTTCCTGGTGATTTGTCTCAAAAAAAAAAAAAAAAAAGACAGTTCTCTGCCTACAAGTTGGTATTCCTAGAAGTCAGTTTGCTTCTAGATTATATATAAGAGATTGTTAGAACCAGTGAGGTGATCACTTAACGTGGTGTGTCTGGCTTCCTCAAGACTTCCTCTCCACAGGTTCGTAATCGCTCAGCTTTGCTTGTGTAATTTTTGGTGGGTCTTCCTGCATGAGCTAGTAGAGACTATGTTTGTATATCAGAAAAGCCTGGGACTCATAGGATTTATGAGAGACTGACAGTCACACAAGAAAGAAAACAGCACTAAAAAAATAGTGTGGGATCTTTTGCCCGGATAAAGCGGTGTAGCTGGCAGAATCCTGACACCTGTCACACAGTCCGTCATCTGATCGCTCGGAGACACTGCTGTTTAATTCAAGAAACCAAGACAAACAGGTTTAAAAAACTCATCCTAAGCACAGAATGGGATATATTTCCCCCACTTGAACCCAACCACTTTTTTCATTTTCTCTGTTCACTTTTTATTTTCGTTCCTGCCTTTTCTCTGGGTCCCCTCACAGAAACAGTTCTGTGGCACAGTTGCCGCAGCAGGCCAGCTGCACACTGATTGCTGGTCGATGGCACCTCTCGGCAGTAGGCAAATGTGCTAATTAGGCTCCAAGTGGCTCTCTTGGCTGCATAGATAGTGCTGGGCAACACCTGCCCTGAGTGCCTGGCCATCTGCTGCAGGAGATGTGGTGGCAGGACATGGATGTATCCTCCTGTCACTCTCTGAGCCAAGAGCAGAGTGACTCATGCTGCTTGTTAAAAGACAAATGAGATGTCTCATCCTCCTGCAGAAAGGTGGCTGTGCTGTGTCTGTTTGGCAGGTATATGGAGAGATGTCGTTCCCAGACCATACACATCATTCATTTTCAGTTAGTAGCTCACAGTATATTCACAGAGTCACCATGGTCAGTTTTAGAGCACAGAGGAGAGACCCCGTTAGCCATCACCCCCCAGCTTGGCAAATACTAACCTATTTTCTGTCTCTGTGGATTTGCCTGTTCTGGACATTCTTTATGGATGTTTGGTCTCTGGCTTCAACTTCTGAGTGTGGTGTTTCCAGACCTATCCACGCAGAGCACTCATCTGTACTGCATTCTTATGCCTGAATAAGGTCCTATTATATGAAGGATTCAGCTCTCCAGCTGATGGACGTCTGGGCTTGTGTTCTCCTCCCAGCTACCTTGTGGCATGCTGCTGTGGATGTAAACTTTCATTTCTCCTGGGCATACATCCGGGAATGGAATTGCTGGCTCACATAGTAACTATACTGTCTAACCATTTGAGGAACTGCCAGACTGTTTCCCCAAGCGGCTGCATCATTCTTCACTTGTGCCGCACCCTCGAGGTTCAGCATGAGGGTGGAACCCTTCATCTAGGTGACAGGAAGCTACAGCAGGACAAGGATTTTTTGAGATAGAGTCTCCACTGGTATTTTCAGGATATCTGGGATCTCTTTTACCCAGGCACAGTAACACACCCAGATGCAGAAAGATGACTGTCACAAACAAGTTTACGCTCATGGTCTCCCGGGAGCAGGAAGCAGGCCGCACGGGGCTGGTGGGGGCAGAGGAGAAAGTGTGGACAGGAGCCTCACTGTGTTTTCCATGGGAAGGAATAGGGAAAACAGTGTGGGCAGGCTCAGAATTGGGCCCTGGTTATCTGGAACCTGGCCCTAGGGCCATGAGGACAGGACAGTCGTGACCTGGGGTGTGAGAGACCAGAAAGGGAGACATTTGAGGGCTAAACCAGGATGGCTGCTTTGAACTTATGGCGAGCTCTTGACTACTCTAGAAATTGCCCGGCCTTGGGTGGGGCTGTCTCTATGGTTCAGCATGGCCATAAGATGTCAAAGCATCAAAACTACAGAATAAAAAGACATGAGTGAGACCAGGGTTGGTGGCTTTCTCAGGTAATCCCTGTACTCAGCAAGGCCCAGGCAGGAGAATTATTTGGGGCCACAAGTTTGAGACCAGCCTGGGCAACATGGTGAGACCCTGTCTATACAAAAAATAAAAAATTAGCTGGGCACAGTGGCATGCTCCTTTAGTCCTAGCTTCTGAGGTGGCTGAGACAGGAGGATAGCTTAAGCCCAGGAGTTCAAGGTGGAAGTGAGCTGTGATAGGGCCACTACACTGCAGCCTGGGTGACAGATAGAGTAAGACCCAGTCTCTAAGAGAAAAAAAAAAAAGACATGATTGACAATGACCGATACAGCTGATCTGTGGCAGAGCCACTGACTCATGTCTCAGGCTGCCTGTGCTCCAGGAAGATGATTTGTGGCTGGTTCACCTCTTATTTGAAAAGTCTCAATTTGTCAGGGACAAGTGGGGAGCTGTAGACCACTCCACAGGAAGAAGAATAACTTATCTCAGTAGATTACATTTGCTGCTAAGTGTGCATCATTAAATCTTTCTTTGAAAATTCTCCTCTCTACCACCAAATAGATGGCCATGTTGGATCCTTTTTCAGAAGTATTTGTGCAATAAATTATAAAGAAAAGCAGAGAATTCTCAGTGGTTAAGGAAATACAGTAGGTGGCTTGGCACCTATAGCTTAGTGGTTAGGGCTCCAGCCACATACACTGGGGTTGGCAGGTTCAAACCCCGCCCGAACCTGCTAAACAATGACAACTGCAACAAAAAAAACAGCCGGGTGTTGTGTATTCCCAGGTACTTGGGAGGCTGAGGCAAGAGAATCACCTTAAGCCCAAGAGTTTGAGGTTGCTATGAGCTGTGACACTCTACCAAGGATGACATAGTGGGACTCTGTCTAAAAAAAATTAAAAAAAGAAAAGATATACAGTAGATACATGAGCAAACAAGAGTGTTCTGAATTATAACTCCTCCTTCAACTTATTTATATACAGTCAGCCCTCATTATTCCCCAGTGCTATATTTGCAAGTTTATCTACCTGCTAAAGTTTATTTATAACCCCCAAATTATGTTCATTTATAACCCCTATACTCATGGGACTTTGAAGTTCATTTGTGGATTTGAGCAAAATGGTATAAAATCTGAGTGGCTCGGACAAGGTTAAATGAGGTTGCTGACCCTCAGCCTCTGCGTCCTTTTTGCAGTGCATTGGGTGCCATGCTCTGTGCATTTTTTGCTTTTTCTTGGTGGTTTTGCTGTTGAAAATGGCTCCCAGGGCAGTGCCTGTGGCTCAAGCAGTAGGGCACTGGTCCCATATATTGGAGGTTGTGGGTTCAAACCCAGCCCCAGCCAAAAACTGCAAAAAAAAAAAAATAAAAAAAAATAAGAAAATGGCTCCCAAGCACAGTGCCAAAAAGCTATCTCATGTTCCTGAGTGCAAGGAGGCTGTGAGGAGCCTCACAGAGGAGAAAATCCATGTGTTAGGAAGCTGCATGCAGGCCTGGGTGCCGGCGCTGTGGCCGCCAGCTCAATGATCGTGACCCTACAGTGTGTGTGGGGCGGGCGTCTGTCAGAAGACACAGGGGCGATGAGGCTGAGCACTGACTGGGTGAGAATTTGTTCTGGCTGTGGCCTCTCGGGAACCCAGCCTTAGAAGGCAACGGCTCAGTGTCGCTAAACATAACCACCTCCAATAACAAGAATTGACCGTAACTTTTTATTTTGAAATAGTCCAAGACTCACAAGAAGTTGCAAAAATAGTCCAGATAGTTCCCATGTACGTAACTACACGTAACCACAGTCCATCCATGTCTGGATTCGAATAACCAACACCACAGTGAAGACCAAACTGTTCTATCACCACAAAGAAACAATGCCTTCTTTTTCTTTAATTGTGATAAAATATATATATATATAATATGCAGTATACCATCTTAACCATTTTTAAGTATATGGTTTAGTGGCATTAAGCCACATTCACAATGTCGTGCAACCATCACCACCCTCCATCTCCAGAAGCTTCTCATCTTCCCAAACTGAAACTATGTTCCTGTGAAACACTAGCTCTCCACCCCCTCCCCAGCCCCTGGCACCCAGGGACTCCTGTGAGCAGAATCACACAGGATGTGTCCTTGTGTGACTGTGGCTTATTTCACTAAGCATCATGTCCTCAAGGTTCACCCTCGTGGTAGCCTGTGTCAGAATCTCCTTCCTTTTGATGGCTTAATAGTATTCAGTGAAACAAGGATTTCTTGATGCTTGCTTTGTGGGAGGCCCCCGTTGTACCGGGGGGTGTCTCATGCGGTCTTCCACTCAACTGGCGAGACAGACAGTAACTGGAATACGAGGCACATCTCATGGCGTGTCAGAGGGGCCGTCATTCTTTCGACTCAGATTCTACCCCTTGTACCTCTTTGTGTCGAGGGCCACCTGTTGTCCCTAATTGTCACCCTTAGGCATGAAAACTTCAGTGTCCTCTAAATCACCCAAAGTTCAGTGTTCGTTAAACATAACTACCTCCAATAACAAGAATTGACCATAACTTTTTATTTTGAAATATTACCATAGATTTAGCGTTCTCAGTGGTTTGTTAAAACTCTTTGGAGTCAGCAGTTCTTAGGTGGTATTCATGGTGGACTTCTCCCAGGAACTATTTGATTAAAGCAGAAACTATCTTAGAGCATAACCTCAGTCCACA
The DNA here is from genome assembly GCA_963574355.1 of Loris lydekkerianus. NCBI lineage: Eukaryota > Metazoa > Chordata > Mammalia > Primates > Lorisidae > Loris > Loris lydekkerianus. The sequence continues at coordinate 17,498 of CAUYPK010012377.1, read as the reverse complement.
GAAGCAATTCTATCAGGCATACCAGGACAGTGAGCAAAATGTGCATTTCAGAATTTGTCCCGTTTATATGTTTAGATCATAATTGTTGGAGTAGGGTTGACTGTGGTGTAGAAGACCATGTCGCCTTCACCTGTAGGGTTTCTCCGAGAGAGACACCTGCAGCGTTGTTGTCTGCTGTGATAATAGTAATTGTTAGCCATTCTTTATCGCGACATCGGAATGTTTGCACTTGCTGGATGATTGTCATCCTCCTGCAACTGGGCTGTGCCGAGGATGAACAGATAGAATCTGTGTAATACGGTATCACATAGCTTGGTGGCTGACGTCTTAACTTAGGAGCTGCCTTCATTACTCCTCTTCCAGAAAGTCTCTAATGCTTACCCACCTGCACATTTAAAGTCGCCTTAGATTTCCAGCTAATTAAAAGTCGCTCAGAGAATGCTGAATCCAGTAAAGCAGCTATGAGAACATTTTCTTCCAGGAATCAGAGTTCCAGATTCTTCCCTTTTTTAATGAGAAGCTGGTGCGATGGGCACCTGAGAGACCCAAGAGCCAGGTTGGGAGGCCGGGTCTCTTTAATGGTGTGCCCTTTGTTTTTGCCCAGGGCAGAGTTTTAAGATGCAATCTTATAAAATGTGAGAATAAACTAGCCAAGCAGCCCATCTCAACAAGGCTCAGCTTCAATGGTTGCCTTATCAAATTGACAGATAAGGAAATGGCTGAGCTTTCATTAAGAATTGTATCTTCCCATCAGTAGGAGAGGCTATGGGTGCACAGGTGCACCCTCTGATCTGAGCCCTTAAGTTAATGAGCACACAGGTATAAACAACATCGGGCCCCCTGTGGCGTGTAGAGCTGGGTTGTGATCACCCTATGAAGTGGAGTTGGAGCCCCAAGTCCTCTTTGATGTAGGAGGCTGAGTGCTGACAGCCAGAAACAGCGAACATTTTGCCCCTGGGTCTTAAAGTTGCCTTGACATCCAGCCTCAGGTTAATTTTCACCCTGTGTGTGGTGCTGGCATGAGCCACACCAAGCTCAGAGCTCCCAGTTTCATGATTTTAGATTATTTACAGTGGACACAATCTGCTCTCTTGTCATTTTTTACCTCCTGCAAAGACAGAGGGTGCCTAGAGGGGTTTTTTGGTTTTGTTTTAGCAAAGGAGAAAGCGCTGTACAATTTCCAATACTAAACGGTCACAGTGGGGACCAATTTCCTGCCCTCCAGACCTGCTTCAGCCAATACAGTAAGGGAAGACGCAGCTTTATTTCTAGAAGGATCCCACCGAGGCATTAAAAAAGGGCGTGCATCCCAGCCTGGCACAGCAGCGGTCCCAGAGCCCGGAGCGTGAACATGGGGAACGCACATTCCAAAGGCGGTGACAGACACGGCTCTCTCCCAGGCCATCCAGAGCTATCTTTTTACAGCTCTTTCCCCAGGAAATGGAGCGAGAACGTCTTCTTAGATAATGAGCTGTTGACCTCCAAGATCCTGTCCGTGCTGCGGCCTCAGTCGGAGCGGGGCTTGCACTCTGGCGGCCTTCGCTACCCAGCCCATTTTCTCAGCACCAACTCGGTCTTTGCCTCTGTTGCAGCCTCGCTCAAAGAACACCCCCGGAGCGCCCTCCTGTCCGATGGCAGCCCAGCCCTCTCCAGGAATGTCGGCATGACGGTTTCTCAGAAAGGGGGTTTCCAGCCAGCACCGAGCCCCACTGGAACTGGGATGAGACTCGGGTAAGGCGGGGTCCCCTCCCTGCCATCGGGTGGGTAGCATCCCACGAGGAGCTGCTGATGACCCCTCTAAAGGAGACCCCTTACTTGGGTCTGTGTGAGTCTGCACAGCAGCCCCCATGCCAAGCGATGAAACGCCCATTAACACTCGTTCCCAAGATTTATGCCTGGTGGAGCTGGTTTGCTCGGGGCTTCCAGCATCACCCTGCCTGCATACAGTAAGGAGTCCTGCCCCAGGATCTCTCTGCCTTAGCCAGTTCCCTCGATATTGCGCCAGCAGCATGCAGGTGGAAGGCGACCCTGAGTCATCCTGTGTCTGTGGTGATCCTTACAGGAGTTGGTGGGCCAGGAGGGGATTGTGTTTTTCCTCTGAGCAGGGAATGTCCTCCCACCCTTAACTATGAGGCTACGTCCACCTAACTCCTGGTAAAAAGAATCTCAGGGGCTCCAGTGGGCTCTGGCAGTCAGTAAAGGGAGCGTCTGATTCACACCCCTTTAGAATGTTCCCGAACATTAACCGCAGTCCTGATAGAAAAAGTCCCGATGTGACATTGACAGGTAGTCTCCCAGTCTTTAAAACTGATCTGTGACAAACTTAATGCTTACATTGAAATCTAGAAAGTTCTCAAACACACTCTAATCAGATGGAGTAACTGATTTGCCTGTGTAGACTGGGGCCAGGTGTTTTTTAATTCAATTTTCTGAAATGATTGTCTTTATTATCTTCATTTAGACCAATCTCAGGAGAGATGGATGAAGCCGATTCTGTGTTTTTAAAATTTAAGCAGGCAGCTGATGACTCTCTTTTGCTCACATCTTCAAACACTGAGTCCATTTTTGTAGAAGGTATGGTCATCTAATTCTCTCACCCCTGCCACATGGTCCAGTCCATCCTGGGGTTTGATGTCTGTGTGTCCATGGGTGGGGTGGCCAGCAGCAGCCCTTCCTTCTTCCCTCAGAACCCTGTGCTGCCTCCCTGAGGAGTGAGATTGAATCTGACAGCCACGAGTTCGAGGCTGAGTCCTGGAGCCTTGCTGTGGACTTGGCCTATGCCAAGAAACAAAAAAGGGAGGTGGTAAAAAGACAGGATGTCCTTTATGGTAAGAAGTCCCAAGCCCTGTGCCCCCTGCCAGCTCTCCACTTACTTATTTTCTTTCTTTGTTTACTTTTTTTTTTTAATTCCATCTGGGAATGTGGGTTCCATGGCCAACCTCTCCTGAGACCACTTGCCCCTTTGCACCTGCTCCCCCCTGTGTAGTCCTGCCCCTCCCCACCCAGGGAAGAGGTGCTCAGGGAGGACTCTGTTAGAACACATACTGCAGAGGAGTCTAGCCAGATACCCAGGTCTTAGTCTACTTGGCTGCTCTCACAGAATTCCAGGTGCCTTATAAACAATACAGGTTTACTCCTCACATTCTGGAGGCTAGGAAGTCCAAGATCAGGGTGCTGGCAGATCCTGTGTCCAGAGATAGCAGCTCTTCCTGGTTTATAGATGGCACCTTCCAACTATGTCCTCATGTGGTCTCTCTGGGGTCCTTATCATAAGGGCACTGATCCCATCATAAAGACTCTACCTTCAAGGCCTGGTCACCGTCCAAAGGCCCTGACTCCTAATGCCATCACCTTAGGGGTTAGGATTTCAATATATAAATCCGGGGGACACACAATCCAGTTCAGTGCTGTCTAGCCAGAGTCACACGGATGCAAACGTGTGAGGTTTGCATCCCTAAAAGTAATATTCCTCAGAACAATCTTGCTTAAAACAACCTTGAAATGTCTTCAGCCAATTTCAGGCAGGACACCCTCCTGTGGTGTTGAGGTCTCAGGACCCTCTCCTTCCCTTGGTCCCTGAGGGTGAGACCCCTGCAGCACTGGGCTGTGGGGAATGGGAAACCTGAACACTGGTTAGTAAGAAAGGCCCCAAGGACAAGGACTTGGGTGGAGAACTTTCAGAAGCCAGCCCTCCCAGCACATGAAGGGCAGGCAGCACCCACGAGTGCCCAGCAGGGCCTTAGAGCTGGTGCGGATAAATGCCACCGGCTGTGTCCCTGCAGAGCTGATGCAGACAGAGGTGCACCACGTGCGCACGCTAAAGATCATGCTGAAGGTGTACTCCAGGGCCCTGCAGGAGGAGCTGCCGGGCAGCTGTGATTCCCTTAGCCGCCTCTGCGTCTGTGCCGACGACCTGCTGGACATGCACAGCCGCTTTCTCTCTCTGCTCAAGGAGCGCCGCCACCAGTCCCTGGAGGAGGGCAGCGACCGGAATTACATCATCCAGAGAATCGGAGACCTCTTGGTGCAGCAGGTGGGTGTGCCCATGTCCACCCAGACAGTCTTCAGGGCCCCTGCCCACCTCTGTTCCTGATTTGTTGAGTGCCTGCTTCCCTGGAAGACACACAAGTCTGGCCCCTTATACCTGAGGTTCGTGTTCTGGAAACACAGGGGCCTAAACAGCAAACCTTCCTATCTGAACACTGGCATTGTGCTCTGTGCTCTCGTTAGCTGGGCTGGTTTTGATTTTTTGATTATGCCTCTTATGTTTTTGACTATTGGGAGCATACCAGTGGGCCAGAGCTGTCTAGGGAGCAGTGCTGACTACAGACGTTCATTCCAAGCCAAGTTTGACACAGGGGAGCTGTTCCTCTCGTCTGACCTGACTGCTGGTTCCAAGCATCCTGTGTCAACTAATTAGGATTAATTAGCAGAATTCCCACTTTGCTTTTTCATGTTTCTAACATTTTCTAACATTTTTTAGCTTAATGTTGTCTTTTCTGGATCTCAGGAGCTCTACAGCACCTGTGACGCGGCAAAGCCCTTAATCAGCAGATTTTCTCATTCAACCTTTATTGCACTTCTGCAGTTACAGAACTAAAGCATTTCCACTTCTGAGGACATATTAGAAAGTGAACACTGCAAGTAAATTCAGCGTTCACTTTCACAAAGCTGGACAAGTTAGGTAAAAATGTTCCTTGGCAGTGTTCATGGTTATCATTGTTGTGACATTTCTGTTCTCTTTCCTGTTAGTTTTCAGGTGAAAATGGAGAGAGAATGAAAGAAAAATATGGAGTGTTTTGCAGCAGCCACAAGGAGGCTGTCAGTCAGTACAAGTTGCTGTTGCAAAGCAAGAAATTTCAAAACTTGATCAAGGTAAAAAAAATTTCTTTAATTAAAAACTTACCATCTGGCTTTGCGCCTATGGCTCAAGCAGCTAAGGCACCAGCCACATACACCTGAGCTGGCAGGTTCGAATCCAGCCTGGGCCTGCCAAACAACGATGGCTGCAACCAAAAAATAGCCTGGCGTTGTGGCGGGCGCCTGTAGTCCAGCTACTTGGGAGGCAGAGGCAGGAGAATCGTTTAAGCCCAGGAGTTGGAGGTTGCTGTGAGCTGTGATGCCATGGCACTCTACCCAGGGTGACAGCTTGAGGCTCTGTCTCAAAAAGAAAAAAACTTACCTACCATCTCTGCTGTAGGTTCTTTCCACAGAACTATATAGAGTCTTCGGATTTGGGGATTATTTCCAAATCACCTATTAGAAAATAGTTCAAAGTTTTGTTTTGTTTTTTAACCACAACCCCATTCTGAACACATCAATGAAATGTTTGGGGTTTTTTTTGTTTGTTTATTTGTTTTTTGGGTTTTTTTGTTTTTGTTTTTGTTTTTTGAGATAGTGTCTCACTTTGTCACCCTCGGTAGAGTGCTGTGGCATCGTAGCTCACACCAATCAGCCTCCCAAGTAGCTGGGACTACAGGTGCCCTCCCAAACACCCGGCTATTTTTAGAAACGAGCTCTGGCTCAGGCTGGTCTCAAATCTGTGAGCTCAGGGAGTCCACCCACCTCGGCTTCCCAGAGTGCTAGGATTACAAGACGTGAGCCACAGCACCCGGCCTCACATCAGTGAACTCTTACATGTAATCCAAGGTGTAAAACAAACAAGGGCAGGTGTGGAGGCTCACACATTGAATCCTAACACCTTGGGAGGCTGAGGCAGGATGATCACTTGAGGCCAAGAGAGAGCTGGAGACCGGCCTCAGCAACATAGACCTCATCTCTACAATAAATTTTAAAAACTAGCCAGGCATGGTGGCACATGCCCATAGTCCCAGCTAAGCTCAGGAGGCTGAGGCAGGAGGATCACTTGAGTCCAGGAGTTTGAGACTGAAGTGAGCTCTGATGACATCACTATACTCTAGCCTGAGAAACAGAGCAGGATTCTATCTCTAACTACATAAATACATAACTGCACACAAATCAAACCAAATCTTTCTGTGTTCTCCATCACACTATGTGGCCCCTGAGGTGCCCCTGCAGGCCCCCAGTGTGGGACCTGCCAAGCACCACATCTCAAACTGTGACACACAGATCATTTGAAGGGGTTTCCATGCCCTGCAAACCAGCCCTCCAGGGCCACTCCATCCAGCCTGTTGAGGTTCTAGCTGTCATCAGGAATGTTACTCCAAACTTTTGTCCCCTCCTTGGCCGCATTTTCTCCCCTTCCCACCTCCCAGACCTGCAGAATGATCATGAGAGTGGGCAGGTGCCCAAAGCCCAGCTGGAGACCTGAGTCAAGCAAGACTCCACCTCCCACCTGCTGGAAACCACATGGGGATTAAGGCTGCCCACCCAGTCAGCATTTACCTCTTTGGAGGCCAGAGTGCACCTAATTCCAGAACAGCTCCATCGCCTGTGGCCTGTTCAGGGCTTTGTTCTGAAGTGACATTCAACAACTGATGGTCTCAAGTTAGGAATGATGTGCACTTAAATTCTGTTCTGTCATCGTCATGGTAGATAGACATGAAAGGGAAAGAATCACTTGGGGCTGCAGTTCATCCACTAACAGGTAGTGGACTTAGAAAGGCCCACCTAATGGCCTGAGCCAGAAAAACCTAGAAGTGAGTAGGGGGTGGGGGAGAAGTACTCCAGTGAGGCCTTGGTCCACAGACTGACATCCCCCAGTGACAGGCCCTTTCTAAGAGGGCCTCTTAGAAAGTGGCTCTTTCCAATGGCTGGCATACCTAAAATGGATCCAGGAGCAGCAGGGGCAAACCCAGAGAATGCGTGGAATGCTCTCGGCCCCCACCGGGAAATGACTTCAAGTGGCCACCACTCTGGTTCTCAGCCTCAGAATGCTCCTGGGAGGGCGGTGTCTGTGGCTCAAGAAGTAGGGTGCCGGCTCCTTATACCAGAGGTGGTGGGTTCAAACCTGGCCCTGGCTACAAATAAAAACCTGGAAAAAATTCTTTAAAAAGGCTTCTGGGAGACAGTTTAGCAGGCATAGACCCCCACCCCCACCCCCCACCCACTGCCCGTCTCATTCTGGAGGGCTCCCTCAGTCGTGATTCGGGGTCAGGGTCTTGGCATGCACATGTACATGCACTCCCCGCCTGCAGACAGCTTGACAGATGGGTGATCTCCGTTGGTTTCATTTTTTTTTAACAGATTGTTCAAATCAACTGTATTTATTTGTATTTATTGATTTGTTTGTGAAGTTGGGGTCGTCTTCTGTTGCCCAGGCTAGTCTCTAGCTCCTCCCAGGATCCTTCCAGGTCTCTGGGATTACAGGTGTACACCGTCACACCTGGCTCCTTCCTTCTTAGGAGGCTCGCAGGGGCCCTCACTCACACACAAGGTGAGGCTGCCTTTACTTCTGTGGCCTTTCTATATACAGCAGGTGATCAGGTGTGTGTTCCCTCCAAAGCAGACCTAGGAAAAGTCCTGGTGAGCCAGAAAAGGAAGGAGCCCCATTCTTGGCAGGAGCTGAGATGTTAATGTGGTGAGGTCTTATTTTCCATTTCCTAGAAAATTGGCAACTCCTCCATTGTGAGGCGGCTGGGCATGCAGGAGTGTATTCTTCTGGTCACTCAGCGCATAACTAAGTACCCAGTGCTGGTGGAGCGCATCATTCAGAACACGGAAGGTAGGCTCATGCTCTCCACTACCGGGCGGCAGAGCTCGTGCACCCTCTCCCTGTGCCGGCAGCAGATTGGTTAATTCCCGTTGGAGGCTACTCTGCTGGGCACTGGTCTCTGATGTGAGAAGGACGGGGCAGCTAGCACCAAGAAGGTGGAGCCAGGTCTCGTTTGACTGCCGTATCACGTAGCTCTCACACAGGCTGGACCATCACAGGCCTTCTTTGTGGTGTGGCTGAATGATGGAGAGAGTGCCCTTGAGAGTGCAAGGTCACTTCTGGCGATCTGGACAGACCTAGAGGTGACCTCTGTGTCACAGGGCCCAGGCTGACAAAGGGCTGTCCCTAGAACTGTGGCAGGCAGAGAAAGACACAGAGCCCCGCTGGGAGTTCTCAGGAACCAAGCAGTGCTGCCCACATCTCCCATGTTCCTGCCACAAAAGCTACATCCTTAGAGTGGGAGGAGCCAGCTCTTAGTCATGACAGGCGGTGGCGGGGGTCTTTTATAAAGGGCTGAGGTACACAGGGGAGCTGTTTGCCAAGCAGCAGCCAGCAGAGCCAGGCAGGACAGTATTGTCACTCTAGTTGCACCTTAGCCTCCATGTCAGACAGAAGCTCTACGAGGCTATTTCACTTATCTTGGAGACCTATTGACACATCTTAGGAGGTCATAGCTGAGAAGTGGTTGTAGAGGTCCTCTGAGCAGTAGCTTTCAGGAGCATACCTTACAGACCCTGACTGCTTGTGTGTAGTGCACCCACTTCTGTTGTGTTCGTGGACTTGAACAAAGAAAGGTGCTGACTCTGCTGTATGTGGCAGCCGGCACCGAGGACTGCAAAGACCTGACTCAGGCCCTAAACCTCATCAAAGACATCATCTCACAAGTAGACACCAAGGTCAGCGAATATGAGAAGGGCCAACGCCTCAGGGAGATTGCAGGGAAGATGGACCTGAAATCCTCCAGCAAACTCAAGAATGGGCTCACCTTCCGCAAGGATGACATGCTTCAGCGGCAACTGCACCTGGAGGGCACACTGTGCTGGAAGGCCACATCAGGGCGCTTGAAAGGTAAAGCCCTGCCCCTGGATCCATGGGCACTGTCGTGGAGTGGTGGGGGCCATTTAGGCTTGGAAGCATGATCTTGTGAGTGGTGGTACCAACTTAGATCAGTGGGTGCCATCTTGGACTGGTGAGTGCCACATTGGATGAGTGGAACTGTCTTAAAAGCGATGGAATCATCTTGATCAATGGTCATTGTCTTAGAATAGGGCACCATCTTGAATCAGAGGTGCCACGTTGGACGTGTGGCTACATCCTTAGCACCATCTCGGAGTGGTGGATGTCATCCCATCCTGAATGAGTGGGCACTGTCTTGGAGTGGTGGGCACCATCTTGGATCAGTGGTGCCATCTTGGATGGGTGGGCTCCATGTTGGACGGTTAGCACCGTCTCAGAGTGGTGGATGCCAGCCTGAATGAGTGGACACAATCTGGGGATGGTGGGCATCTTCTTGGACCAGTGGTGCCCTCTTGGATTGGTGTATGCCAGCTGACATAGAGCCACTGCATCCTGGCTTCTTCATGGCTGAAGGGAGGTTATATGCAAAGTCAGGATATGCACAGGCAGCAGGAGTGTAGCAAAACGAGGTGGTCGTATCAGCACCTCTTCCTCTTATCTTAGAAATGGTGCAGTGTAGACCAGGAGGACACACAGGAAATGACATTTCCTTCTGAACAGAAACACGAGGCATTGGCATCATGGTACCCCAGGTCTGGCAGAGGTTGCAGCTGCAATCCAGATACAGTCACATTCTGCCTGCTGTGGGCCCAACTGCCAGAGTGCCCCAAGTGGGTAGGAAGTGCCACCGGGACTGCTGAGCAGTGTCCCCCATGCATGCTACTCACTCTGCCCAGTATACTCCAGGCTCTGCTCTCAAAATCATCATCACAGTTCCAGATGAGAGAGCATTCAGGACTCATCCCTGAGTTTCCTGTCCGTCCAAGCCTATCAACTGGCATCAGCATCTTTAAGGCTCTTGAGGGGCCCTTTGGGTGTGGAATGACAGCATGTGCTCATCTGTCATCTCAGCAGAGCTATGCTTTACGGGGAGGGTTCTATGCCTTCTGCCTGCCAGGCACCGTGCTGGGTGGTAAGAAGATATCAGACCTGGCGAAAGCTGGCTCCTGTCCCCCTGAGGCTTCACTCAGTGGGGCAGAAAGAGAGAAACAAGTAAAACAAACAAAAAAGTAGAGCCAGGAATAGTGATACATACCTCTAATCTCAGCTACACAAGAGGCCGAGGTGGGAGTGTGGCTCAAACCTAGGAATTCAAGGCCAGCCTGAGCAATATAGTGAGACACCCCAGCCACCATCTCTAAACACATTAAAAAATAAAAAACAGAAGTACAACACATGCTTTTAAAAAAGCCACCAGGCTACAGTGCAAGAAAATTAGACGAAGAAAGTATATCTGATTTAGATGGGGGAGGGGGGGTCTCAGAAGCACCTGAAAGGTGATTCACACGTTCCTGTCAAAACTCAGTTCAGGATGCGCACCTATGTGCAGAAGCCTTTACTGTGCAAGACCTGGGGCCCCAGGAGGCTGATGGGAAGGGATGAGGTAGAAGCACAAGCATGCCCACCCCTTTCTGGGGCCCTCAGCAAGACCCCGCAGCCACATGGCCTCTAAGACATGTGTTCCCTCTGTGCTGTCTCCCCAGATGTCCTTGCTGTCCTGCTGACCGATGTGCTTTTGCTGCTACAAGAAAAGGATCAGAAGTACGTCTTTGCTTCCGTGGTATGTATCTTATCTCTTCAGGCGAAGGGTCCTAATGGCTGGGACTTTGCAGGGGACACTCTGAAGCCATTCATAAAGGTAGCAGCTGAAGGGGTGCATCAAAGGCACACCTATGGGTTAGCCTGTGCTTCCCAGGCCCCCCAGAAGGCTCCAGACAGGCAGGAACAGAGTTTTCCAGGAATGAGGACTCTGCCTCACTGCCTGATGGGAGCTTCAGTTCCCATCCTCACAGCCTCTCCAGCCTCAGTTTCTGTCTGAGTCTTCCTGAATTTTCCTCTGACAGCACTAACAGGTACTCACAGACCACAGAATCTGGACCAGGAAAACCCCTCCCTTTTTCCCAGGAACTCAGTGGCTCCAACTCTGAGAGCCTGAGCTCAGGCTGCCACTGCTCAGTGGACCATGGTCAAGCTGACCCCAAAGACTTTGGGCTCAGAGCAGCCTTGTCATGGGAGCCAAGCCCAGCCAGGCATCCATGCCATATACCTGGTATACCAGGTATACCAGGTATATACCTGGCCCGGCTTCTGTGGGGATTGACTTCCTACCCTGCTGGCCTGTGGCAACCGATAGGTTCTTCAGCATCTAACAACACTGACAGAATCCTCTGCAGGCAGAGGGCCAGGCCTCCCCTCTTTGGGGACCAGCCGCAGAACAGATAAAGGAACCTGTTTGCTTCCATACTGCTTGGAGAGGAAGGCAGCCTTTATCCCCTGATAGAGAATCACACCTTTCCCAGAGGTTCGAAGTGGCTTCTCAAGACATTTCCCAGCCCCCTTCCCCATTCCTCCTACCCTATGCCTTCTAAAACTGGGCAAGCTGTTTGGTCAAACAGTTGCCCAGCCCGAGCCCAGCTCAGTTCCCCTGTGCTGGGGAGACCTGTACACCCCACTAACATTGTCCAAGCACCTTGCCTAGGGACTTTCTCCTGCCACGTCCTATGGTTACCGCAAACAGGACACTGTATCCCAAGAGAATGTGGCTGCACTCATGGGCAAGACATAAAATAGCACATGTTAAACCCCACAAAAACACGGGGACATATGGCCCACACTCACCTGCACGTAGCTTTGTTTCAGCAGCTTGCATCTGTTCAGAAAAGCACAAGAGGGCTGTGCCTGTGGCTCAGCTGGTAGGGCACTGGCCCCATATACCATGGGTGCCGGGTTCGAACCCAGCCCCAGCCAAACTGCAACAAAAAAATAGCTGGTCGTTGTGGCAGGCACCTGCAGTCCCAGCTACTCGGGAGGTTGAGGCAAGAGAATCACCTAAGCCTAGGAGTTGGAGGTTGCTGTGAGCTGTGACGCCATGGCACTCTACCAAGGGCAATAAAGTAAGACTCTCTCCAAAAAAAAGGCACAAAAGAGAAAATGTCATCTCGTGTCCTGACACCAACACACCAACTTGTCTCAGAATGTCTGTTCAACCAATTTTTATGACATAAGTATATTGCAGAGGCCAAGAAATAAATGATTTCGACTTTGCACACCATTCAGACTCTGTCATAACCCTCCACAGCCACTGTGTCGCAGAAGTGCCTTGGAGAGTACACGCTTGGATGGGCATAGCTGTGTGCCAGGAAAGCTTTGTTTCTAAGTTGGAGCAGCAGGCAGATTTGGTCCATGGGTGATACAATTTGCTGGCCCCTCCAGTAATTGTATATGTCTTTTTTTGTTTTTTGTTTTGTTTTGTTTTGTTTTTGAGACACATTCTCAGTCGCCCTGGCTAGAGTGCTGTGGTGTCATAACAACCTCACACTCTTGGCTTCAAGTGATCCTCCTGCCTCAGCCTCCCTACTAGCTGGGACTACAAGTACCCATCACAACACCCAGCTAATTTTTCTATTTTTAGTAGAGACTGGGGCTCACTTTGCTTAGGCTGGTCTTCAGCTCTGAGCTCCAGTGATCCACCTGACTCAGCATATTAGAGTGCTAGGATTATAAGTGTGAGCCACCACACCCAGCCTGTATATGTACATTTTAAAATACAGTATTTATATTGTTTGTAGTTCTCCGTGACATGGGTTTTTGTTCCCTTGCGTTGTATTTTGAACCTTCTCTGTCTCAGTACGTCTGCTATATTTCATGTAACAAAATGGCTTCCAGTTCCATCCATGTAGCTACAAATGATGATCTCATTCTTTTATATGTCTGGATGGAATTTATTGTGTATGCACACCCCCCACATTCTTTTCATCGATTCATTTAGTAATGGGTACCTAGGCTGATCACATGTTTTAGCTCTTGCAAATAGTGCTGCAGGGGACAGGGGCATGCAGGCATCTCTTTGATACTTTGATTTTCTTTGTTTTGGATAAATACCAAGGAGTGGAATTGCTGGATCATATGGTAGTTCTTCTTTGGTGTTTAGTTTTGGGTTTGTTTTTTTCTTTTGTGAGACATTCTTGCTCTCTCACCCAGGCTGGAGTGCAGTGGCATCATCATAGCTGATAGCAGCCTCCCCCTCCCGGGTTCAAGTGATCCGCCTTTACCTCCCAGAGTGCTGAGATCACAGGCATGAGCCACCACGCCCAGGCACCTCAGGAGAAGTTTAGGGAGAGGACTTCCAGGCTCGAGAAGGGATATATAAGGAGAGCTTCACTTTATTTTACTTTAGAAGAATAATTTACTATAGGGGGAGGAAAAACAGTGTCACACCAAAGGTTGTGGTCACAGGGATCTGAAATGGGAAAACAAATCAGAAATGTTGAAGGCTGTGCCTTCCTGTAGTGATCTGGACAGAGCCAGTATGTTCTTTCCACCAGTGCATAAGTCTGTTTGGGCTGTCATAACAAATACCGTACAGGGTGCCTTAGACAGCAGAAATATATTGCCTCAGTTCTGAAGCCTGGAAGTCCAAGATCGAGGTGTCGGCAGGGCTGGCTGCTTCTGCGGCCTCTCTCCTTGGCATGCAGAGGGCTGGTGTCGGCAGGGCTGGCTGCTTCTGAGGCCTCTCTCCTTGGCATGCAGAGAGCTGCCTTCTCCCTGAGCCCTCACATGGTTGTCTGGCCCTCTGTGCGTGGCTGTGTTCTCTCCTTGCCTTTTCTCATAAAGACCCCAGTCGCATTGGATTACATGCTTATTTAAAACAAAAAGTTTAAAGTATTTTAAATGGACACGTTGAAAGGATATTAAGATATCTTTGCAGCTCGGTGCCTGTAGCTCAGCAGCTAGGGCTCCAGCCACATGCATTGGAGCTGGTGGGTTCAAACCCAGCTGGGTTTGCCAAACAATAATGACAATTACAACAAATAAAAAATAGCTGGGCGTTGTCACAGGTACCTGTAGTCCCTCAGCTACTTGGGAGACTGAGGGAAGAGAATCGCTTTAGCCCAAGAGTTTGAGGTTGCTGTGAACTGTGATGCCACGGCACTGTACCCAGGGTGACATAATGAGGCTCTGTCTCAAAAAAAAAAAAAAAAGATATCTTTGCAATGGTTATCTTTTCTTTCTCCAAATGGCAGAATACTTCTGCTTTGAATCTTTTGAACAGAAACGGGGCACATGACTTCCCCTTAGTCCCAGACTGAGAATCCCTGCCACCGTGTGGACACAGTAGGATAAAAAGTGACACACACATCCCTGCCTCATTCTATCCCTGCAGGACTCGAAGCCTCCTGTCATCTCTTTACAAAAGCTCATTGTGAGGGAGGTGGCCAATGAGGAGAAAGCAATGTTTCTGATCAGCGCCTCCCTGCAAGGGCCCGAGATGTACGAGATCTATACGAGCTCCAAAGACGATAGGAACACATGGATGGCGCACATTCGAAGAGCTGTAGAGAGGTGAGAGGGGCCCACCAGTTCCCTGGGTGTGTTCCCTTTGCTCAGTACTCCAGCCTTGGCTTTGAGGTTTGGCCTATTGGCTGTGACCTCGAACTCCCTCATCCCAGCTTAGAACAGATGACGCCATCCAGGCTCCAACCTATTGGATGCTAGAAAGGCCCAGATGTCTCCAGCCAGGGGCTGCAGGGCCAGGCAGCTCTAACCTGGACCTTTCTGCGTGTGTGTGCCACTGAACCTGACGTGATGCACTGTCTGCCCACCCTAGCCTGGGGCCAGACCCGTTGGAACAGGTTGTGGCATCTTCTTCCTTCTTAGGCTAAGCACCCATCAGGACCCAGCCCTGGCTGGCCTTCCCTTTCCCCCTTCGTGCCAGGGGGCTTCCTGCTGCCTTAGCATGCTCTGAGCTCCTTTGGTGCTTAGTGGCTTCAGCCATGTGCAGCTTGAGTCCTCCCCCCATACCTGGCAAGTCCCAGTGACCAAGCTGTCCTCTGGAATCCTTCAGGTCACAGCCAGTGGCATAACGCCTCTGCCTGGTTATGTCCTGATATTTTGAAGCCAGTGAATGCCCCGTGTCTCTTTGCATTCTCCCTCCTCTTCCTGCACCATTAACAGGCACAATCCCTCACAAAACCAGAGATGGCCTTTCCAGCTGGTTTCTGCAGAATCAGCATCCATGTTAGGGACCAGCCCACCCAGGAGGCACTGTTGTCACCTGTCCCCTCCCCCCACAGTTGTCCCAACGAGGAGGAAGGGCCCTTCAGCGAGGCTGATGAGGAAAGGAAGGTGATTGAGTACCGCGCGATGAGGCTCAGGGACTTCCAAGGTAAGGGGAGTCAGTGTTGCAGGTGTATCCCTGGTGCGCTGAGCCCTCCTTGGGCACACAGCTCTGTGGAGCATTTAGAACGAGGCGGAATCACAAGGTGGTAATCTTCCAGAGGCCAAGCAGCCCCTCGGGGGGTGTGGGAAATGGAAAGAGTAGATCTCAGGGGCCCCAACCCCCTTCCAGACTCACCTGTTCAGCCGCACACTGCCATGGCCCTCCTCAGGCAAGAACTTGATGGGCATGTCTCTTTCAGGTCACACATGAAGGAGCCCCACAGGGATGCTATAATAGCAGGGGGCTCCCACAGCCTCCTTTCAGGGCTAAGTCACACCTGCACCAGCCTGGCTTTGTAAGCAGGGCCTCTCAGCACCAGCTTCCTCCTTCCTGATTGTTTGACCATTTTATGGCCGTGTAATTCAAATGCCACACTTTTCACCCATACCTAGTGTTTGGTGTATTCTTAATTATTCAGCCATCACCATATCAATTTAGATCATTTCATCACCACAAAAAGAATACCTGTGCCCATTACCAGTCACTCCCAAGCCCCGGACAACCAGGAATCTATGCCTAGCTCTATTGATCTGTCTGTTCTAAACATTTCATATAGGTGGAGTCACACACTGTGTGTCCTTCTGTGTCTGGCTTGTCTCACAGAGCACAGTGTCTTCAGGGTCCATCCACGTTGCAGCCTGTGTCAGAGCCTCCTTCCTTTCCCTGGCTGAGTGCTACTCCAGTGCGTGGATGCACTAAGCTGTGCTGATAAGTGATATCCCAGTGCATGGATAGACTAAGCTGTGCTGATGAGTAATAGTCCAGTGCGTGGATGGGCTAAGCTGTGCTGATGAGTGATAGTCCAGTGTATGGATGGACTAAGCTGTGCTGATGAGTGATATCCCAGTGCGTGGATGGACTGTGCTTTGCTGATGAGTGATATCCCAGTGCGTGGATGGACTAAGCTGTGCTGATGAGTGATAGTCCAGTGTATGAATGGACTAAGCTGTGCTGATGAGTTATGCTCCAGTGCGTGGATGGACAGTGCTGTTCTGATGAGTGATAGTCCAGTGAGTGGATGGAATAAGCTGTGCTGATGAGTGATAGTCCAGTGCGTAGATGGGCTCAGCTGTGCTGATGAGTGATAGTCCAGTGCGTGGATGGACTGTGCTGTGCTGATGAATGATAGTCCAGTGAGAGGATGGACTTTGCTGTGCTGATGAGTGATAGTCCAGTGAGTGGATGGACTGTGCTGTGCTGATGAGTGATAGACCAGTGTGTGGATGAACTAAGCTGTGGTGATGAGTTATATTCCAGTGCGTGGATAGAATAAACTGTGCTGATGAGTAATAGTCCAGTGTGTGGATGGAATAAGCTGTGCTGATGAGTGATAGTCCAGTGTATGAATGGACTAAGCTGTGCTGATGAGTGATAGTCCAGTGCGTGGATGGACTGTGCTGTTCTGATGAGTGATAGTCCAGTGAGTGGATGGAATAAGCTGTGCTGATGAGTGATAGTCCAGTGCATGGATGGACTAAGCTGTGCTGATGAGTGATAGTCCAGTGCGTGGATGGACTGTGCTGTTCTGATGAGTGGTAGTCCAGTGTGTGGATGGACTGAGCTGTGCTGATGAGTGATAGTCCAGTGAGTGGATGGAATAAGCTGTGCTGATGAGTGATAGTCCAGTGCGTGGATGGACTGTGCTGTTCTGATGAGTGATAGTCCAGTGTGTGGATGGACTGAGCTGTGCTGATGAGTGATAGTCCAGTGAGTGGATGGAACAAGCTGTGCTGATGAGTGATAGTCCAGTGTGTGGATGGGCTAAGCTGTGGTGATGAGTGATAGTCCAGTGTATGGATGGACTAAGCTCTGCTGATAAGTGATAGTCCAGTGAGTGGATGGACTGTGCTGTGCTGATGAGTGATAGACCAGTGAGTGGATGGACTGTGCTATGCTGATGAGTGATAGTCTAGTGCTTGGATGGACTAAGCTGTGCTGATGAGTGATAGTCCAGTGCGTGGATGGAATAAGCTGTGCTGATGAGTGATAGTCCAGTGAGTGGATGGACTGTGCTGTGCTGATGAGTGATAGTCCAGTGCGTGGACGGACTAAGCTGTGCTGATGAGTGATATCCCGGTACATGGAAGGACTAAGCTGTGGTGATGAGTGATAGACTGGTGCATGGATGGACTAAGCTGTGCTGATGAGTGATATCCCAGTGTGTGGATGGAATAAGCTGTGCTGATGAGTGATATACCAGTGTGTGGATGGACTAAGCTGTGCTGATGAGTGATAGTCCAGTGAATGGATGGACTAAGCTGTGCTGATGAGTGATAGTCCAGTGCGTGGATGGACTAAGCTGTGCTGATGAGTGATAGTCCAGTGCTTGGATGGACTAAGCTGGGCTGATTAGGGATAGTCCCGTGGGTGGATGGTCTGGGCTGTTCTGATGAGTGCTAGTGGGGG
>CAUYPK010012374.1:0-15202 GCA_963574355.1 Loris lydekkerianus | reverse complement strand
AGGGGAAGCCGAGGTGCCGGAAAGTTTAGTTCCGGTTTCAAATTCCCCCCCCCCCCCCCCCCCCGCCATGGACAGCTTTGAAGAACTACTGGCTCGCTC
Organism: Loris lydekkerianus; assembly: GCA_963574355.1. NCBI lineage: Eukaryota > Metazoa > Chordata > Mammalia > Primates > Lorisidae > Loris > Loris lydekkerianus. Next base: position 15,103 of record CAUYPK010012374.1, on the reverse strand, counting down.
AACTATCCCAAAATATATCCAAGAAATATATTTTGGACTAAAATACTTTGGTTTCCTTTATAGATTTTGGTAGCATTTGTACATAAAGGGTAGAAAAATTACTTTAAAACATCTACAAAGAAAAAATGCATTCAAACTCTACACTCTTAAGATATCTCAACACATCAATGAATGACCTTAAGATCCACTCACTCACCAAACTGGAAGCTTTTATGCTGCCTTTCAGTTTGCCTTTTTTTGTTTTTTCTTTACATTGGACCACCACCAGTTGATTGCTAAGTTACTTTAATTCTGTTCCTCAGAGGCCGTCTTTCTAACCCCTCTGCCAGTAAGCCTCGCCTCCTGCCACCTGCATGCCTTTTCAGGATCCCAGGTTCTGCCGGTTCCAGTTCATTCCCCACATTGCTGTCAGAGTAATCTTTGTAAAATAAAGATCAAGCCATTTCATTTCACAGCTTTAAAACTTTCTATACGGTCTCTTTTGTGGGCTAGATTCAAGACAGGTGGTCTGTCTCCTATACTATCCAGACTTATCTTCCACTATTTTCTAGATACATACTCCAGGCACTTCACACTGTGTTTGCTGAAATCATTGAAAAATACATATGAAAATCATAGGACTCAAATATTTAAGTGTGATACCACCTGGGGCTGTATTTGCTTTTATTTATTTGTTTGTTCATTTATTTTATTTCTTTTTTTTTTTTTTTTTTTTTGAGACAGAGTCTCACTCTGTTGCCCCAGGCTAGAGTGCTATGGCATCTTAGCTCATAGCAACTTCAAACTCCTGAGTTCAAGCAATCCTCTTATCTCAGTCTCCTAAGTAGCTGGGACTACAGGAACCTGACACAACATCCAGCAGGGTTGTGTTCCCTTTTAGAGGAAAAGAGTCTGAGCTGGGCACTGTGGCTTGCACCTGAAATCTCAGCTGCTCAAGAGGATGAGGCAATGGCTCCCTTAAAGCTGGAAGTGGGAGACCAGCCTGGACAAAACAAAGAGACTCTGCTCCCCCTGCCCTGCCCACTTTTTTTTTTTTTTTTTTTTTTTTAAACTTAGCTCGGTGTGGTGTATACATTTGTAGTTCTAGCTATTCAGGAGTCTGAGGACTTTGAGCCCAGGAGTTAGAGGCTACAGAGAACTATGATCATATCACAGCACTCCAGCCTAGGTGACAGTGTAAAGCCCCATCTCTAAAGAAAAATAAAAAAATAGGGGCGACACCTGTGGCTCAAAGGAGTAAGGTGCCAGTCCCACATGCTGGAGGTGGCAGGTTCAAACCCAGCCCCTGCCAAAAACTGCAAATAAATAAATAATGAATAAATAAATAAAAATAAAAAAGAGAATCTGAGAATAAAAGCAAAAGCAAAAAGTAATCAAAAAATAGATAAATGGAGGGGAAAATGGAGATAGAGGTAGGAAGGAAGGAGGAGAAAATATGAGAACTGACAGGATTATTTAAGACTTAGATACAACCATGCCTAACGTAATCCAAATCTGGATATAAATATCTGGATCTTTATTTAAATATGTTTTAAATAAGTTTCTTTTCTTTTGCATAGACTAGTTTGAACTGGGTTTCTGAAGTCTGCAACTAAAAGGCTCCTGACCAATATAATGAACATGATAAAAATGAAATTTTGATGCTGTTCAATATTATGACATTGGTATATGTGCTTTTCTGGTTTCTAGTTGAGATTGTACAAAATGAAGAGCATTTAACAAATATTCCTGAGGGATAGGTCATGAAGGAAAGCAAATACACCTGTTATTAAAGACATGTCAATAATACTGTTTTCTGTGGAAGTTTTTCATTCTCTGATTGGTCCTCCTTTTAGAATTGTTCAAAATCAACCAGACCCCTATACTTACAAATACATACAGTGCAATATATATGTATGATATGTACAAACTTGATGCAATCAATAATGAATAAAAGAATATGCCTTTTTCAGAATTGGCAATTTTTTTCTTTCTACTAGAACTAATATTATTTAGGGGTAGGAAGATAAAGGACAAGAAAGAGTTTATCTTCATTATTATTCTTGTACTTGCATCTTCCTGAGTGTCACTGTGACTTTCCTAATGCAGATGCTCACAAGCTTCCAGTTTCTCAACATCTGTTGCTGTTGCTGCTCTGAAAATTCAGAGACTCAGTGTACAGCTGAACTTTGCATTTATTATGATCGCAAATGCAATGGCCAAAGCCAATGGGGTTGATTATGTCAGAAAATTTGACACAAAATACTTTATGCCTTTCAGCCATTTGCTCCCATCCGAGTTATCAGGAAGCATGGGATAAACTTGGACTTTTCACACACACACACACCCCCCAACTAACTGGCCCCAGAAAAAGTACATGTGGTAGTCAACAGGAGTTAATTAAACTATACATTGTCTTTATTTTAATAAATTTACTCTTTTATGTATCATAACTAACTGCTTTAAAACTAGACATTTTTGTCTGAAAAAGCCAAATCCTGTCCCCCACCCCCAAACCTGCAAATAGACCACAACTCACTTACTAAGAAAATAAAAGGCTGATGGCATCCTTTCAAATCCAAAAACTAAGCCTGGAGAGGATGTTTGGTCAAATGTTCTTGTATAAAGCTTTCATTACATTTATAGACTTTCCATCACTGTTAACATTCCATCAGGAAAGGAAGTAAGAAGCATTCATTTTGAACAACCACAACTCAAACCAGCCATCCCTAAAAAGCAATAGACAGTTTCATGTACAGAACATTGTTTTCTCGTTAGCAAATGGATAACACAGGCAGGATGTTGGCTGCCCTGATGCTATTGGGGCAGGATATTGGCGGCAGCTCTCAGTTAGTGAGCCTGGGGACATGCTGAGGGTCACCCTCTACATGTCTTCTTTTCTTAATTTAGCTCTCATACCTCTCATTAAGATGAGAAGTCTCCCCTCCCCTATCCATGTCTTTCTCAGCAGCTTTTTGGCCTGTTCACTAGTGGGGTTGATTTATGATTTAATTTTATGGATGATATCACACAATTATCTCCAGATGGAATAATCAGGATGAAGAGCTGCCAACCAACATTAGGAATGAAACAGGTTCATCTAGCACCAGCCATTTCTGCACTGTAATTATTTTTTGTTTCGACTTCATAAATTCATTCAGAGACCCTGGGTGTTCCTTTTCAGCAGGGCCTCATTTGTCTAATTCAAATGAGATTATCTCACCCTGGTCCCCATATTTCCCCATATTTTTCTTATCACTGCATCCAACAGGGAGACTCATAAATTATGATTTGTGAAGCTAAAAATGCACAAAATCTAATCTGCCCAATTTATAATGAACTCATGGAGTCAGCTTGATGAATTCTGAATCTAAAGGTTTTGATTTAGCCTTGCACTTGGAAGAGGGGAAGAAACAAAGAAGAATCTCGGTGATACGCAGCTTCCCTCCTCACTGAAATCACCTGAATAAACCTCGTTAAGAGGAAGACAGAAATCTAAGGCCCAATGTAATCACTGTATCTATTGCATTCACTGAGCTTTCAATTATTGCTCTATGATCCCATGATCCCAAAGGACATTTGTCCTTTTTTATTTCACAATCTCACACTGCAGAATTCTGATGAGTCTTTCCGGCCAAATGTTTGTCATCTTTCTTATTTTCTCCCAGGCATAAGAAAGCCACATCCTCATTCTAGCTAAAATGCAGCAGTAGCCCATAAGAATACTTTAAGCAGAATGGTATTGGTACTTAACCATTACAAGAAAACACACTTCAAACACTCAAGTCACTTGCTTAGGTATTTATTTATTCAACAAATTTTCATTGTTATGCTTATTTTCATGCTTGTAGAGTATATTAAGTTTTTTTTAAGTTAAAGAATAATGAAATTCTATGATAGTGTCTAAAGTAAGGATGGGGGAGTAGCAAGGGATGATATAATTAGATCTAACAGGTTATGGCTTACAGGGAACCTACTGTAGTAAGGAATATTTCTCAGGGTGTGTGGGGGGTGGTGGTGAATCAAGTCCATCAGCATGGTCCTTGAGCTTGTGAGAAAAGAAAATTCTGAGCCTCAGGTCAGATTCATTGAACCTGCCACATGTCCAGTTATTTTTTTTTTTTCTTCTGTTTTTATTTGAGATTGGATTGCACTCTTGCTCAGTCTGATCTTGAACTCCTGAGCTCAATGTATCCTCTGGCCTTGGCCTCCCAGAATGCTAATATTATAGGCATGAGCTATTACACCCAGTGTGCTCAAATATATCTTTATTCCTTCACTGTCTTTGTGCGATGATTGCCATACAAGTCATATCTATATGAGTTTTAAGCCCATCACCATATATAATTTAATAATTATTGCATTATGCAATTGTCTTTTAAATAAGATAGCAGAATCAAAATGTTAAAAACAAAGTACACTTATGCTACCTTTTATACTTGCCTGTGTATTTACCTTTATTGGTACCTCTTTTTAGTTTGTGTGGTTTCATATTAATGTCCTTTTATTTCACCCTGAAAGACCCTTGTTATATTTCTTGCAAGGCAAGTCTAGAAATGGTGATTTATCATAGTTTTTACTTATTTGAGGATATATTAATTTCTTCATTTTTGTGGAACAGTTTTGTTTTATATGTAATTCTTGCCTGACAATATCTTTTCAGCCCTTTTGAATATGCATTTTATTGCATTTCTATATCTATGACTTCTACAAATAAGTAAGCTGTTAATCTCATTGAGGATCACTTTAATGTGCTAAATGGTTTCTTTCTTCCAGCATTCAAGATTTTCTCTTTGCCCTTGGCTTACACAGTTAATTATGGTGTTTCTAGGTGTTTATCTCTTTAAGTTTATCTTACTGAACATTGAGTTTCTTGAGTATGCAGATGAACATTTTTTATCAAGTTTGTGAAGTTTTCAGTTAACATTTTCAAATATTCTTTCCATCTCTTTTCCCTCTTCTCATGCTTTGGGATTCCTTATTTGAATATATTGGTACACTTGATGTTGTCCCATAGATGTCTTAGGCTCTGCTTTTTTTTTTTTTTTTTTTTCAAGCTTTACTCCGTATGTCTCTAAGACTATATAATCTCAATTAACCTATTTTAAAATTCATTAATGCTGAACCCCTCCAAGGATTTTAAAAAAATTTTAGTTATTGTACTTTTTAACTCCAGAATTTATATTTGATACTTTTAATAACTCCTAGCTCTTTATTAATATTTCCTATTTGGTGAGGTTTCATTCTTATACTTAACCTTACTTCTTTATTCATGGTTTCTTTTAGTTCTTTGAGCACACGTATAACAGTTGATTTAAAGTCTTTCTCTAACAAATTTAACATCTGGAATTCCTCATAATTTCTATTGAATGCTTCCCCCCCCCTATATAAGAGATAATGTTCTTTCTTTCTTTCTTTTTTTTTTTTTTTTGCATTTTTTGAATTTATATGTGTAGCAGGGCAGGCAGGTGATATGGTAGGGAAATGAACTCAAATCAAATTGTTTCCAAGCATGCTTTCATAGTTAATTTTTTTTTATGTCTTAATAATATAACACTGTGTTGCTGCTGCTTCTTGTTTAGTGACTTTTAGTTTGGTTAATGACATTCAAAAAATAATTCCATAGTATTTGTATTCTTTTTTGTATGTGGCTACTGATTTCTCTGTTCAATTATTTTACTTCAGCTAATAAATACATGAAGATTTCCTTAAATGCCTACAATCAATAAGTTTATCAGCCTTTGCTTAGGGACTTGGAGCATGTTAAAGCATGCTTTCAATCCTGTAGCAGTCAGTTTAACACTCTAGCTTAGCCTTTATTTTCTGCTTTCCTGAGCCTTAGGGTGAGAGATATGGTCTTCTCAGGTCTTTCTGGGCATATGTAGAAATCTTTTTTGTCCACACACCCTTTAGTAGACCAGATCATGTCAGAACTTTTCATAGGCCCCTATGGAAATTTGATTTCCTAGTTTTTCCTTTGAGGTTTTTGGTTGGCCTCTTGTTTGCTTGTAAGATGTCTTTACCACCTCAATCAACTGCAATAGTAAACAATTGATGCTTATTGTTTTTAACAGATACTTTAGGGGAAAAGATGTTCACACCAGTAAACTGTTTGGTCACAAAAGTAAAATTCCTAAGACTGGATGTTTCCAGAGAGGTGGCAACCAAGTCAGATGACATTTCTTTGGAGTTGGAGCTCCTGAGGAGCTTTATTCCTGTCCTGTTTTTGTTGGTTGACTTTTGTCCTGGTCTTGATTCACACTCTCCTATTTTTTCCTATGTCTAATAATTTAATTTATTAGATGCTAGAGAATGTAAATGCTACAGTCCAGTGTGCGTAGTTTTTTATGTTCTTTTAATGAGTGTTGAGTTTTTGCAGGCTGTTAAATTTCTTGAAGATGTGTTTAATATTTTCCATCTCTCTTTCTTTTCCTTTTCCCGTTTTTTTTTTTTTTTTTTTTTTTTGTTAGCATAGGCTTCATAGGCTTTACTTCCGGGCTACTTTAACTGATCTACTAATATATTACCTTCTGGAGTTTCTACTGAAGGCCTCAGATGTTCCCTGAACTTTCTCTACTCTGACTAGTTAGTTAGAACTCAAGTGTCTTTTAGCCCTAAGAGAGCTTTGCAGATTGTTTCATTCACAAACAGTTTTTTCCTTGTCCAGCTTCAGAGAATCTTGCCACATGCATGTCCAGGTACATACAAAGAAATAAGAAAAAAACAATATGCCAATTTCTAGAGCTTTCTTTCTGCGCAACCCACTCTCTTTTGCACTCATTTTAACAAATTTCAATTACTTCAGTTTTCTCTAATTGATTTCTGTTCCTTCAATTCAGAAGATTCCCATGCAAAATTTAGGCTTTTACTCTTCCCTCCAACATTGTCCAGAAAGTGTCTCTAGTCACAAAATCACAGTAATTACAGGTCTCACATTGCTTCTTTCCCTTTATTCAGAATTAGTTATATCATCAATTTTCTAATACCTGGAAACAGTTGTTTGCCTACCATCCCAGTTTTCTATTTATTTGTAGGAAGAAAACTAGTTCAGTATCAATTACTTCACTAAACCTGGAGGTAGAAACATCTCCAGTGCATTTTGAAATGCCTTGAAGGAAAATCTTACTAAGTTATAGTTCACAGCCCCTTCTTTCCAACCCATAGCAGGAAGATAAGTTACCTTCTGGTGGGATGGAGTATGAAAATAGAAAATTCTAAGAAAAGATTGTTAACAACCAAGAGTCAAAGTATTATTTCAAATTGCTGCAAAGGAATAGACTCCAAGCAGACAAAATAAAAATATTCTCATTTTCATAGACAATAAAGGGGGTAGTAAACAAATGTCTAGTTGAAAAATTTTAACTTCTGACTAAGAGTTTGCTGTGTAGATGGGTAATTAACTCCTTTAAAGAAATCTTAACTTCTACAAAATTCTATCAGAAATTGCTTTAAATATTTTGTCTGGAATACTAATTACTTCCCAGAAGAGAAGAAATAAATCATATTGATTGGCATACTTCTATTTACTCTAGGTTTCGAACAATTTTTTTTCCTAATTGTTAAATTTAATACTTCCTGAAAACCACTGCCACAGCTATGAGAAGAAAAAAGGAGCCTGGGGCAAGCCACTGGGATATTCCTCATGTCCACTATTAAATAAAGTCAGTGGCCATCTTCAACCTCAAAAGTTCCAAGATTTATACTGCATTCTGCTAGATTCCGGAGAGGGGGTGGCAAAATGACTGCTATGTCCTCAGTTAAGATCTAATTTGGTAAATTGGAAGCAGATGAGACATAGCCATTTGATGCTGTCTGACTCTAGTCTGTCCTCTAGATGCAATTAGAGAGAAACTTATTTCTGTCTGCTGGTGCTTTGCCAGTCCCCAGTACAGAGGTCCAAACTCATGGAAGGGGGTAGAGCATACTTGCATTAATTAAGCTTTTCAGGTTTGAATATAATTACTTTTTTAGCTCTTCCTTGGTAACTAGATACAGATGATGGTGCAGGAGGAAGAGGAAAATAACACAAGATAATATAAATGATCAAATTAACCTTTAAGTGACTATATGATTTTTGTCTCAACATCCTGTCCTAACTCACCTTTAACATTCTTTGTCACTAAATAAAGCATTTTTAAATTTTCTTTAATGATTAATTGGTATAATAAATTCATATCCAGTACATTGTGGGCAAAAGAATGAGTCTATTTGTCCTTCCTGTAGAAAGGGAGATACATCTGGCATATGGAATTTGTTTTTGCCTTCCATGTTTTTTGAGATGAAAAGTAGTGTAAATGTTTCCATTTTGACTATTGTAAAGCAGAAAGTCTCCAATACAGCATGTCCATCACAAATTGGGCCAACTGGCCTGATGGAGGTTATTAGTGAAAGCATCTGCTAGCTAACTGTTCAAAGTATCTGGCACAAGATAATTAACTGGCACAGAAATGACTTTGCAGGTTCAAAATGTAAGAAAAATGTTAAAGCTAAACACTCCCAAATCAGACACTTGTTGGGCAAAATAGGGCTATAATAGTAGGGTTCCTCAACCTTGGCACTCTTGACATTTTGGGCAGGATTATTCTTTGTTAGTAGATGTGAGGAGACTGTGAGGGTGAAACTGTCTTACATGTTGTAGGAGATAGCAGCTTCCTTGTTCTTGTAAGCCAGTGGAAACTTCACCCTCTCAAAAGTGATAATCAAAAGTCTCCAGACATTCCCCCAACATTCCCTAGAGAGATCAAAATCACTTCTATTTGAGAATTACTTTTCTACACATAGATAAGAATCAAACTTATTTGTTTAAATTACAAATTTTACTCCTTTTCTCCTGGTATTCATGTACTAGGGCTACCATAGCAAAATATCACAGGCTGGGTAACCTGACCAACAGAAATCTGTTTTCTTAAAGTTATGGAAGAAAACTCTTTTCTTGCAGTTTATACTGATGAAATGGAAAGATGGTTTTTACAAATACTTGCAAAAACTCAGGAATGTCAATCAAAAGATTAGGGGACTAAATTTCGCTATGACAAAGTTTTTGAGCTCTTCTTTTTATTTGTTAAAATCCCAAGCCATCTTCCTTAGACTGTCTTCTATTAATTTTTCAGTACACCTTATGTAATCTATTCATTGTGTAAGTTTATAAAAAATATATAATACTATTTATATCATTTAATATTTGTCTCTACACAGTAGCACTTTGAAAAGACAGTTTAAAGATAAATATAAATCAATATAGGATAAAAAATATTGATGACCATTTAGTTATTGTTGCTCTGACATATTTGGCTACTCAGGTGCATTGAAAATTTTGATTTTTTTCTATACAAAAATTTGAGGTACAATGTAGACTGAAGAGAAAAGGTGCACCAAATTTTTTTTTTTTTTTAATGCCTGTCACATAACTTAAGAATGAAAAGGACTTTGCAAGTAACAAATAAATGTGAAATCCCTAATGTTAAAGTTTTTTTAAAAAAAAATTGAGATAAAAATATATGTCAAATGTCAACATAACTAGAGATTAATTCTTTTTTCTTTATAGCTTTCTCATTTTTTACCATTTTCAATAAAAATGTATTTGTGATTGCCACGGAGGAATGGCTTTCAATAAGAACCTCCTCCTCCTTCTTTTATACCTTAGTGTACTATAGAGCCCAATCAGCCAAAATTGCCCCTTTCTTTCTCTTTTGGAGGTAGAATTCTGAATCATTTTTTGGGTCAACTAGTAAGACTCACTTGCATGAAATCTGGAACACAAAATTGAAGGAGAGACATAGTTGGAATGATGTTGGGTTTTTCTAAATAGCACCAAAATTCACTGTGTTTATGGGTGTCGAGATGCTAGGGCATTTGTGTTTTTTCTCCAGTGGATATTTCAAGGCACAGCTCTAGAGACATGGTAGGGATTTCCTGACCCCTGGAACCTGGTCTAATTAACTTGCTTCTGGAGCTCATGCTTCCATTAGTGGCTTTCTGATAGAGGTTTCAGGTCCTCTAGAGGACTAATCCCACAATGTTGTTCTGGTGTTCATGGAATTCATGGCATAGCGAAAGGCCTGAGACATTCTGTTAATTTTTCTATTCCAACTAATTTGCAATATTAAGTCACTTTTTAAAACATATCTAGGGAAGTTTATTTTGTGTAACTGAAGCTCAAAATACCAAAAGCTATAGCACAACATTTTAAATAATCAATGTATAATTCTTTATGGGATTACTATTCACAAGTAAATGATACCGAAGAAAAACCAAAGAGATTTAAAAGTCCCTGTTTCCTTTTAACTTCACTGAGCTAATAACCTGATTGTCTAATAAGCAGCTAAAATGCACAGAAAAAAGCATGTTTACAGTTAGAATAAACCAAATTCTGAACACAGTTGTCAAGAAGGTCGTGTTGGTATAAGTGGTATAAAAGATCAAAATTTAAGAGTTTTCATGGCTGGAAGTGGAGACAGGGGATCAGGTATTAGAAAGAAAAATTACCAACAGGATTTGGCTAAGAGAATGTCTATAAAAAGTGAAGAAAAAGGAATAGCTAAAGATGAATTGGCTTTTGCACTGGGATAATATTGATGCCATGAAGACAATGAGAAATATAAGCATGCAGTTGATTCTGTGATAAAGATATTAAGCCAGGATTTAAACATGTTAATTAAAGCCCAGTTCTGTTAAAGGGGATAGTTTCACTAGGGTGGTAGAAAGAGTTAAGATTATTGGGAATATTACCCAAGAGAATGATCATCGAATTGTCCAGCTAAACTAAAAAAGTAAGAACAATATGTAGGATTTCAAGGAAGGAGAAGAGAAGGGGAAGCCACAGAGCAGGGCACAGTGCCTGAAAATCTTACTGTGAGAAAACCAGACTTAGGCCAGGGCATTTCTTTCACAAGGATTCTAGGACTTTTGTCCAGGCTGATGGCTCCAGGAATGGACAAGGTGCCAATAAAGTTATGTAGGAAGAAATATCAGCAAATAATTGACAGTGCAAGGCTGTGTCTTTAGCCAGTGGTTAAGACTACAGATTTCGACTTCGGGGCCATTCCCACTGATGTGAGAGTTGACACCACTGATGCTAAGATACAGAGAAGAAAAAAGTGCACCTTCACATTAGTGGGGTAGCATGGCAGAAAAACCAGCAGATGAGACTCTATAGGAAGATTCTGGGCGATAAAAAAGCAAAGGAGTACTATTTACTGCATGAAGAGAGACAAAACTGCATGCAGCAAAAGGTGGGTGACAGCATCAAATGCTGCTGAAAGGTGGAAGATGGGACTGTTAAATGACAATTGGACATTGTTAACTGAAAGATCATTTGTCATTGGTGACCTTCAAGGTCATGGCCTGAGTAAAAGAAAAAAAGCTAAGGGATTAAGAAGGTCACAGATGGTATTATGAGAGGCTATTTTGGGTTTCCGGCTTAATCAGCAGGCAGAGATCAAAAGTCCAAGCTATTTTAGTTCATATTTCTTGGCAACTGATGCCCTGGACTCCTGCATTTTCCTGCAATACCTTTTTGTCTTAGAATAATTGACTTCACCTTTCTCTGGGTAGAAAGGTAAAACCAATGCATTTTAAAATAACATCTGATCTATTGAATCTGGGCAGGAGGTAGAAGACACAGGAACATCAATCCTGCCAAGATGATGAAATAACTTGGATCTTTCAGTGCTTATAGACTCCATATCACAAGACAGCAGAGCTGAAAAGGGGATAATGAGAGCGTATCTTACAGGGGTAACAGAGTTAAGAGCAAGTGTAGAGTGTCAGACTGATTTTTCTTCTTTTTCCCTTGAAGTTCTTCCATTCTCCTATCTAATAATGTAATTTTTCTTGTTAGCAGAGCGTAGGGGAGAATGATGTTGACAAGAAGCTATCTATTTGGGGGTTAGAGAGGATTTTATATTTCTTATATGTAGCATAACCTTGTCTATAATGTCCACTTTGAAGCTGGCCAGGGACACGTAATCCCTTACAGGCTACCCCAGCTCCCTGTAGCTCCCCGTGGGCAACATAAAATCAGAAAAATTCCAAGACAATATAAACCATACTTGTCTCTGTTTTAAGTTACTATGGAAACACAGAGCCAGGGAAATGGGTACTGAAGAGAAAGTCCTTTAATAGGTAACACTGGGAACTCCAGGACAAAATGAAAATATATTTCTCTGTGTGTATATATGTATACATTTTTCTAGGATGAGTTAATGAACTTAATTGTCATACTTTGTACAACTACATTTTTGATAGCCCTTCCAGAAAAAGAATTCCAAAATTTCTTCCAAGCATGGACTAGGGGCATTTGTACATAGCTTTGCAAGGGGAGTACTTCAATGGTGACCATACTGATATTCACTAGTGAGGTATGTAGTATTAATACTTTTTCTAGGATGAGTTCACAAACTTAATTGTCCAAATTCATACATATGCATTTACATGTGTGTGTCTGTACATGTATATGGACATGTTCTATTTGGAATATTCTTCCTCTGGGTAGCTTCAAAATTTCCTCCTCCTCCTCAGGTATAAGCCTAAATGTCACCACCTTAGTGACATCTAAAGTAGCTCTACCACCTCTGCTTCCCATGTTTCGAGACATTGCCCTATTTCCTTCAAGGTATTTTTCACTTTCTGAAATTATCTTATTCATCTCTGTTTTATTTATTTTATTCATTTATTTTAGTCTACGTCCATATGCATTTCCAATGTCTATGGTAGCACCTACAATATGGTAATTGATCAATAAGTGATTTTTTTTTTTTTTTTTAATAAGAGGAAGGGATTTATTCACCAGCCGGGAGCTTACGACATAGAAGAATTCCAAATGGCCACGCTCCCTGACTGCCTTGGTCTTTCCCTTTTTATCGACCGTCAAAAAGTTCCACCCCACGGGTAGGGTACCCTTCTCATTGACCAGTTTGAATCAAGTGGGAGATGCTATTCCCGCCCCTACAGAACTATAGGATTTCACAGAACTTGGAAATTTCCAAGAGCTGAGTCTCCCTGCAGGTGTATTCTTGTGGTCTCCTTGAGAAGATCTGTTCTCCTAGACCTCACCCTTCTTGGCTATCCTCTCTCATTCCCCCCTTTTGAGACTCCAATATATTTTAATTTGGGGTCTCAATATCAGCTTGTTTCTGCAGGTGCCAATATTAATTACTTTTCAGCACTGAGGTTTTAAGGACTGTGACTCTTCTTGGGTTCTCTACTCAGGCCTTAATAGTACCATGGTGGTGGGCTAATATACATATGAGTTTTTACTTTTCCCTGTGACATTTCCCCCCTTTTCCAAAAGTTCAAAGTCCAATTAAGACAAGTCCCTCAAGGAGTTTCCTCAGGCTTCAGCCATGCATTGACCAGCCAGCTCCCAGTATGTGACTGGAGCAGGGCATGTTGATTGTCTTAAAAGTTACCTTTACTTTCCAAGGGCCAGTGAAGCCCCATTCAGCCAGCTGTGATGACTCCAGGTGAGGATTCTTTCCATCTTCACTGCTATGTGTGTGGTCAGAAATATGGTGTAAAGTCCTTTCTACCTTGGTTTCAGGGTGACCAGGTTCTGATTCCAGATCTAGTCGTGGTTCCCTTGATCTTCCAGAGAGAAAAGATCTTCCAGACACAAAAGACTAAACAGAACACAGTTAATTACCCCAGTGGAGATTTTCCTTATTACTCTTTCTAGGGTTTTTGTCTATTCAGTTCAGTCTTTCCCAGTTCTTTTAGGAGTTCCTGCTAAATTGCAGAGAATTGACAGAGGCCTCTTTGAACAACACCAGTGGCGAGGCCTGTATCCAGTTAGGCTTTGCTTCCTGGCCGAGTTTACCAATTTCTGCTCTTATGGTCCTGTTTATGCACTTTATCCTGTCTAAACTTTGAGGCCTATAAATTATTCAAAGCTTTAGCTTATTATTCAATAAGTGATTTTTAAATGTATACACCTAGCTAGTGAAAGAAATAATCCCTTACAGGCCACACCTGTAGCTTAGTGAGTAGGATGCCGGCCCCATATACCCAGGGTGGTGGGTTCAAACCTGGCCCCAGCCAAACTTCAACAAAAAATAGCTGGGTATTGTGGCGGGTGCCTATAGCCCCAGCTACTCTGGAGGCTGAGGCAAGAGAATCACCTAAGCCCAAGAGCTGGAGGTTGCTGTGAGCTATGATGTCACAGCACTCTACTGAGGGCAACAAAGTGAGACTCTGTCTCAATTAAAAAAAAAAAAAAGAAAGAAAAGAAAGAAAGAATCCCTTAGCTTAAGAATATAGAATGACATTGAGTAGAGTTAAGGAAATAGTATTTAAAGAACACATTATAGGTTAAAAAAAAAAAAGACATTAAGGATGGAAGAAAAAATGTAGTTGCTTGATAGAGTATAGAGCATTGGTTTAACTTCAGAAGAAAGAAGCAACTTTCTTCATATAGAAGAACCAATGAGAAGGAGAGTGTTATAAATAAACATTAGATAAAGTTCAAGGTGAAGAGAAGTCAATTACCAGAATAATAGGGTTAAGAAAGGAGAAGGTTGAACAATAATATTTTTTATAGCATCTCACTTTTACTAGGTTTTTTTTTTTTTCCTATAAGAGAAGCTCTGTAGTAATTGGCATTGATTTTCATAAAAAATAGTAACAAATTATGTTGCCTTCCTTTCTCCTTTTCTTCCTCCTCTATCTCTAAATAACCCAAGTTCCCTGTTATTTGTGTTGGTCCAAGGTCTGTAAAAGAGCTCTCAGCCATACTCCTGGCATGGTCTGCTCCAGCACTCACTGCCTACAGAAGGTCTCTTTAAACATTACCCGTTAGCATCTACTGTGTAACCCTTGTCCTGACTGGGAAATTAGTCTCAGTGCATACTCAGCAATTTCCCTGTCCCTGCCAGAGGCAATAGTCCCTCTTCTTCTACATTCACTCCTTACATGATTGCACACACACACCCACATACACCCATACACACCCACACACCAGTCTATCCATGCATATTTGTCTTTTACATTTTTTTTTTCTTTTTTTTTTTTTTTTTGAATTTATTAATTTTTTTATTGTGGAGAAGGGGCAGGGAAAGAAGGCGGGGGAAGAGGTGAGTGACAGGGTCGGGCCAGTAGCATGGTACCACATTGGCTGTATCTAGGTAGA
>CAUYPK010012370.1:0-16913 GCA_963574355.1 Loris lydekkerianus | reverse complement strand
TTAGGGCTGTGAGGCAGTTCTGTCCCCGTCTTTAAGCTTCTCAGTCACTAGGTTACTTTGTCCCGCCCCATCCTTGCTCTGGGACCCTGAGGGCAAAGCTTGCCGGAGCAGTTTTTCCACACAATGGCTTTCACTTAGCCCAGCTCAGTGGCTCCTTTTTGGGCCCCAGACAATGCCCAAACCTCCACACTTTTGCTCAAGCTCTCCCCAATGCAGCTCAACTGAGCGCCAAGTCCAAGAACACCAAAAAAGTTCACAGGTAAGGCCTTTCCAGTTTGCAGTCTCACTGCTGCTTGTACTCATGGTTGCCGGTGTGATTAGGTGCTGGAACACACGCTGCCACTTGCCAGTTTTTCACTGTTTTTGTCCTCCTCCTGGGGTCCAGAAGTCCCTTGCTGGCTCCCTGTATCCTCAAAGGGATGATCATAGGCAGATCCTACCGGCCAGAGATGTCTAGAGTCTTGTCTCCCCAGACTCGCTGTGCCCAGTTGCAGGAAAGCTGTTACTCAGCCGCCATCTTTAATCCAATCTATAATTCAGCCTGTTATCCCCCCACACTCTTTGTCTCTGCTGTCCCTTACTTGAGATTTTTGTCAATGACACTGAGATACAGAAGGAAAAATTAAATCTCATAATTATAAATAAAAAGGTTCTATTTTAAAATAAAAAACTAAGCCTTTTGGGAGCATTTTGCTCTGCATTGGGTTAATAATCAATCATTCCTGAAGGGTGTAGTAGGTAGAATGTCCTTCCTCTACCACACACACACACACATACCCAGGCCCATGTCCTAATCCCCAGGACCTATGGATATGACCCCTTACATGGCAAAAGGGATTTTGTAGGAGTGATTAAGGTTAAGGACTGTGAGACAGAAAGATTATCCTAGATTACTTGGATAATCCACTCTAATCATGTAAATCCTCTTACGTGTAGACCCCGTTCTTACTTGTAGTCAAAGAACCAGAGAGATGCAGAGTGAGGACTTGGCCACCAGCCGCGGAATGTAGGTGGCCTCTAGAAGCTGGAAAAGGCAAGGAATTGGATTCTCCCCTAGAGCCTTCAAACTCTGCTATTATAGCCCAGCCAGGTTCATTGCCTGCTGTTCAAGAGGAAGCCAATACACTTAGTCAGCAGGGGTTACAGCAGAGAAAGAGGTCAATATCACAGGCGCCATAAGAGGAGATGGGAGGACTTTCTCAAATCCATCTCCCCAAAAACTTAGGAGAAAGGGTTTTTTAACATAGTTGGGCAGGCAAAGAGCTAGATAATTGGATTTACTGATTGGCTGGGCTTGGGGAGGAACCATGAGGGTGTAGAAATTTTCTTCTTTGCTGAGTTGGATTCCTGGACAGGGGTTCAGAAGACCAGGTGAGTCAGTTCTTGAATATGGGCACTGGTCTGGGTGGGTCAGCCATTCCCCTAAAATGCAGGGCCTGGAAGATATCTCAGAAACTAGCCTTAGGTTTCACAAAGGTGATGTCACAGATGAGAAAAGTTAAGAATTTATGACCAGGGCAGTGTCTGTGGCTCAGTGAGTAGGGCACCGACCCCATATACAGAGGGTGGTAGGTTCGAACCCGGCCCCAGCCAAACTGCAACAAAAAATAGCCAGGCATCGTGGCAGGTGCCTATAGTCCCAGCTACTCAGGAGGCTGAAGCAAGAGAATCGTCTAAGCCCAGGAGTTGGAGGTTGCTGGGATCTGTGACACTACAGCACTCTACCAAGGGCAACAGAGTGAAACTCTGTCTCTAAAAAAAAAAAAAAAAAAAAAAAAGGAAGAATTTATGACCATCAGTTATGGGACTCCTGAATAGCAATTATAGGAAAGCAAACTAGGGAACAGTGGCTGTTTATTATCATTATTTTTTGTTATGCTTGTGCCTTTACAAAGCTTAGGTGCTGACCACAGTTCTCATCTTGCGCCCCTTTATTAATTTGTAAAGGACAGTTTCACCAACACTTTGATCTTAGCCCAGTGAGACCTCCAGAACATTAAAGAAATGTGTAGGGTTTTTAAGTCACTAAGTTGGTGGTTATTTGTTACAGCAGCAACAGAAAGTTGACACAGAGTCAGGCACTAAGAGTCAGAAAATCAGGATTCAACTCTCAGTCTGCAGAGTCCTAGCTGTGCAAACTTGGGCTAGTTAATTAACCTCTCTGAGTCTCAATCAGCTCCATATGGAGGAGTTCACTACTATAGGTAACCAACTGCTGGCAGCTGGCCTGGCACAGAGAACCCAGTAGAGGTCCCCCTCTCTCCTTTCCACCTTATTCTCTCTTGACCAATTGTGTTATTATTGCTCCTTGAGAAATTAGTAAACTGAGTTTCAGATAAGTCCAAAGACATGCTCAGTAACATGCAGCAGGTTAGGATAAATCTGGATTTGCACTCTGGCTTCACGAACCCCCACAGCAGAGGCCTACTCACAGGGCAACCAAGCAACCCCCAGAAGCACAAGCAAAAGCAGCTCTGGGAACAACACTCCTGGTGATCCCTGCAAGAGTCACCCTGGAAGCCAACAGTGACCTGGAGGGCAGGTTGTGGGACTGTGCAGACCAGACCAGTTCAAGGTTTAAGACTTCCTTGGGGCAAGGCACCGTGGCTTACACCTGTAATCCTAGCACTCTGTGAGGCCAAGGCAGATGGACTGCCTAAGCTCAGGAGTTGAAGAGCCTGGGCAATAGTAAGACCCCATCTCTACTCAAAACAGAAAGACTAGCCAGGCATTGTGGTGGGTACCTGTAGTCCCAGCTACTCTGGAGGCTGAGGTAAGAGGATGGCTTGCGCCCAGGAGTTTGAGGTTGCTGTGAGCTGTAACATGACAGCATTCTACCCAGAGCAACAGAGTAAGACTCGGTCTCAAAAAAAAAAAAAAAAAAAAAGACTTCCCTGGGGTCAAGATGTTCTGGATCAAGCTGACTGCCTCTGGCCCACCAGGCTTTATACAGGGTGTTGGTGAGGAAGGGGGCAGGAGATTGGGGGATCCTCTGATGGTCTGAGCAGTAAGTAAAAGCAGCCTGCAAGGCGTGGAGCCAGCAGTGAACCACATTCTAGAAGTCAAGCAGTCACTCTCACCCAGGTGATCCTGCAAAGTGTCACTGCTAGCATCACTACAGGTTGGCGCGATTAGAATAATAAACTGTTGAATTCCTACCGTGTTTTTTTGCCGTGACTTTTAAACTTCAGTGGTATCAGAATCACCTAAGGAGCTTATTAAAAAGAGATGATGAGACCCAGCTCCACACCCTCACCTATGTGCTTCTGGCCAGGTTCAAGAAACAAATAGATAACAAAGTTGGAGAACCCTGGGCTTATGAACTTGAGCTAAAGCAGGGGGGCTGAAGGGCATCGCATGCAGGGAGCACAGCAAAAGCCAGGTGCAGAGGCTACCGTGAACATGACTCCGTGTCACCAAGTGAGCAAAACTCAGTGTCATAATAGAGGACAGCAAAAAGATGGCTGGACCAGAAGGGGCCACACACGGTGCCATGAAGGGGAGAGCGAGGGGAAGGGCTGATAGGGGGAGTCTCCAGGTGGGAGCCGGGGACTCCAGCCAAGGTGCTTGTGGCCTTGGGTAAGGCAAGGGTCCCGTGGTCCCAGCAGGGCTTGGTGGTGAGCTCTGCAGCCTTAGGCTCCCTGCTGCTCTGAGACATCATGGGCAGCACAGCCACCACCTTCCAGCTCAGGCTGGCCACCAGCACCACCAGAAACACATCTCCAAGCCTGCAGGGACCTCTACCTCTGTGCCCCAGACAACGCCCATCAGAGTTTCTCAAAACCAGGTGTGGGACCTCCACCAGCACTTAGACAGACCATGCTGGGTTTAGTTCTCTGCTGTTAACATATTTAAATTCTCAATAATTTTTAATATACAATGTATGTTTTATTGAGGACAACATCACATAATATAACCATTTTAGATAGTATGATGCGGTAGCAGTTAGTACACTCACAATATTATGTAACTACTACCTTTATCTAGTTCCAAAACCTTGTCATCCCCCAGCAAGGAAACTTGTACCCATGGAGCAATCACACCCCTCTGCCCTTACCTCTTGACAACCACTGATCTTCCTTCTGTCTCTATGGACTTGCCTATTCTGGACATTTCACGGGAAGGGAATCACATACATGAGACATTTGTGTCTGGCATCTTAGCAGACTGCTTTGAGGTCCAGCCACACTGCGGCAGGCAGCCGTACCTCACTCCCTTATGTGGCCGAGTAATGTCCATGAGACTTCATTTTGGAACAAGATCCTCCACATTTTCATCTTACACCAGGCTCTGAAGTTATGAAGCTGGTCTTAGGGGGCCTTCCTGGGGGGTTAGGAACTGGTCACCCTTGAGTGGCCCATGGCCTCCTGCCTCTCCTCTCTCCACATACCTCCTCCATGTAGCCACAGTGATCTTTGTGGGATGAAGACTGATCACTCCATTTCTGTGCTTAAAATCCTTCAGTTTCCTCTTGTGCTTAAAATCCCCCGTTTCCTCTTGGCTACAGAGTCCAGCTCTTGAAGGGGTCAGGCTGTGGCGAACTTCCATTTCACCCAAGCTTCTGCTAAGCCTGAGATTCTCCCTCCCCAGTCCCTGCCTCCTCTCACAGATTGACTCAGACACTGTGACTCTGTGATTCTAAGGTCCTCATCCTCCAAAGTGAGGTGATAGTAGCTCCGAGCGACAAAGATGCAATTTGCTTCAAGGCTGACCTTCAAGAAGACAGACTGAAAAACTGATGAGTCCATTTAAGCTTCTGCACTGACACTTCAGGAGACCATAGACCTTACTTACCAGGGAGCTTATGTAACCAATGAGATATAAATAAGTACATTAAAGTATTCCTGCTTCAGTCCAGCTTAATGGCCAAGAAACTAATTGTCAGAAATTGGAAAGGGTCTGAAACAAATATGGCTAGAATTGTACTGAACATCCTGTGAGGAACCCGGCCCAAGAAGTTGGAGTAAATGCAGGGACAGAGAGGGCGGGAGTCCAGACTGTCCAGGGGGCAGGGGGACACTGAGCATCTTAGGATCTAGTGTTTGTCCATCCGGTGTGTCCCCTCTGTGGCCAATGCCTCTGGGGATCCCTGATATAGGAACCTCAGCCCTGAGCATGGGTGTCACAAGTCAGTCTTGGTGGCTGGGCCCAAACCCATATGCTGGGTCCCCAACTGTCAAAGCTAACACCTGCCACCAAAGTCCCCCCCTTCCTACTCAGCTGGCTCTGGGTGTCCACCTCCACAGGGCCTTGCTCCATCAGGGCGACCCTTTCCTGTCTGCAGTCTTTCACCTTCCGCAGATTCCTCCGTGCCAACCCTCAAACATGCTTATGTCCCCACCTGGACAAATCCCCTAGCCTGGACTCTGCCTCAGTCTAAGCCAACAGCTCCTCCAAATCCTCCCACCTGCCACCGTACGTTGACGTCTGCCGTCCATCCTTCCTCACGGTCATCTGGGCTCCCAGCCTCAGTCTCACGCCCCACAGTCCTCCATCCATAGAATGATCCTTCTGAGCACAGCTGAACCAACACTTCCCTGCCTAAGCCTTCCCAACCCCTTCACTGTTCCCAAGAAGAGGCCAAGTCTTAGCTGGACATTTGAGATCTGCCATGACCTAGCCCCCTCATCTCTTGGCCATCACACACTTTGCAGCATCCCCTGCCTTTTACCTAACTGCCACTTCTATGAGCCTCAGTTTTCCCATCTACAAAGTGAGCACTTTGGACCAGCTAACCCCTGAGACTCCTCCCTTCTGGTTCTAAAAATGCACACCACTTAGCCTTTGTTCTAAATATCTAAAAGCTTTCCATGGAAAACTCAGGAACAGGCGGCAAAGATCCCAGCGGAAGCAGTGGGCGCGTTCTCTCTCATGCTTTCTTTTCCTCGCTGCTTTCAATGTATTTTACCATCTTGTGAACAAAAATAGCCTGGTTTGATTCCCTAAGGAAAAAAAATAGGAAAGAAGCTGAGTCAAATTAGTGTCCACTCTCAAAAAATCAAAAGAGAAAGTGAAGAGGAGAGAAAAACAAACAAACAAAAAACCATGGAGACATCAGACCCATAGCTCAGCCCAATAAGTTAGGTGTCCACAGCTGGGAAGCCAGATAGGGCCAAGGAGAACGGGGGAAATTGAGGCAAGAAGAAAGCTTTGCCCAAGATCTGGGCTCTCTACTAGGATTCTGCTCATGGGTCTCATATATGTTTAGAGCAACAATGGCACATTATCAGCTCAGACACAGAATCATCTGTTCTTGCTTGGTTTATCAGATGAGATCAAGAGCTCATCTACCAGAGAGTGAGCTGATCCTCAAAACAGAAAGTGTATATAATTCTTTATATCAGGAGGAGAGGTCAGATTATCTTTTTTTTTTTTTCTTTCTTGGTCCTTGAAGCTGCATGGATGCATATTTGGCTTTCTGGAGAGGAAGAAGAGGGTAGAGCAGTGGTTCTCAACCTTCCTAATGCCACGACCCTTTAATACAGTTCCTCTTGTTGGGGTGACCCCCAACCATAAAATAATTTTTGTAGCAGCAATGAGAATAATTTTATGGTTGGGGGTCACCACAACATGAGGAACTGTATTAAAGGGTCGCAGCATTAGGAAGGTTGAGAACCACTGGGGTAGAGAAATGTGTCTTGGAGCCACTGGAGAATTGGGACCCCCAGTTATTACTTCTAGGTAGTGGGAAGAGGGGATGGGAAAAAAGGATAGGAACTTTCACTCTTGTATTTTTGTTTCATCTTAATTATTTGATTCTTTTTCAATCAACATATGCTATAGTTGACTTGGGGTTTTGTTTTGTTTTTAACATGCGCAGAGATGACAGGAGAAGTCTTATTTCCCATGTTGTTCAAGGAAACAAATCAACCCTGGAAGGCTAAATTAACTTGTTGTCCATCTTCAGTTTGTTAAAGTATCGTCTGTAACAGGGGTCGGCAAACTAGGGCACAGATCCAGCTGGCATTTGCTTTTGTAACTCCCAAAAGTTAAGAATGATTTTTACATTTTTAATGCCTCTTTTTAAATCCAAAGAAGAAGATTATTTCATGACATGTGAAAATTGTATGAAATTCAAATTTTAGTGTTCATAAATAAAGTTTTATTGGAACACAGCCATTTGCATTCGTTTACACATTACTAATGGCTGCTTTCAAACTACACCAGGAAAGACTATGGGTACGGCCCAAAAAGCTAAAAATATTTACTATCTGGCCCTGTACAGAGAGAATTTGATAACCCCAACTCTACACCACAACATTCTGGTGTCTGAGGTCTTCAAGAATTAAGAATATACTGAAAACTGAAATTTTAATCAACCATTTGTAGAAACTTGAGTCTATTCTTGAAGAACTCTATTTGAAAACTTAAGGACTTTGTAATGTGGGGTTCTTTCCTCTTTCTTTTTAAATTTCTCTCTATGGAAATTTTAAACGTATTCAATAGTATGCAGAATAGTATAATGAGCCCCCACGCACCCCCTCACCCTACCCACAATTACCAAATTTATGGCAACCTAGTTTTAACTACACCCCACCCATGTCCCTCCTCCTGCATTATTTTGAAACCAATCCCAGACAGGATATAATTTCATCTGTAAATATGTCACAGCAAACACTATTTTAAAATAAAAATTGTACAACGAGGGGGAGACAGTGACAGAGCCATGCTGTAGAAGAATCATAAGCCCGTGGGAAGTGTGGGTAGAGGGACGCTCTATAACTGACTGAGAAATGCATGTACACCACCACTTCACCTTCCAACCAAAACTCCTGGCTGGAGGACAGTTTTGGGCAGCCCCTCCCCCTTCTACTGGATCAAGGCAGAAAAAAAAATGGGTGGAACAGGGACAAGGGGGCTTGTTGGTGCCATTACACTTCTAGCTTCGAGAGTTCTTGGAAGCTGGGTAAGTCTTGGCACAAGGCGCGCCCTAGCACGGAGTGATGTCTAATCCTTCTTTTTCCTTGATAGCCAGGGTCAACCACGCAGCAAGGAGAAGCAAGCTGCCTTCATGAGTCCAGACCCCCTCTTTGGTTTTTCTTCTTCTGCCACTGAAAATATCTATGTTAAAAATAATGTAAAGCCAGCAATATAAACAGTAAACAAAGTCTGATTTTTATGAAGGTATGGTTATGGCCAGAAGTTAACCAGCCATTGTTCCAGGACTCCCTTGCTAATGTCACTTCTTAATGGCACTATCTTCCCTGACAGATGCGAGATTTGTGAATCCCCTCAGTACTTATGTAGATAATTTTGCTGTTGTAAATCCCCAAACTTGTGATTTTATAGATAATGATGCTGTTGTAAATCTTAAGATTGGCCTTTGAGGTACTTTTCAGATTATGAATTCTAGGGATCTGCTGACATCAAACAGATCCATGGCCCACTGTGGGAATGGATCCAACAGCCCCAAGACACCCTACCCAGGAAATCTCCCAGCTGAAAAGATAATTTCTACATCCCAACCCATTGAGTTTATCCCCCACTAATCAGCAGACCCCGTTCCCTGTCCTGTGCCAAGCCGTCTTTTAAAACCTTAGCTCTTCTTGGGGAGGTGGATTTGAGAAATTCCTCCCATCTCCTTGATGGCACCTGTGCCTATGATATTGACCTCTTTCTCTGCTGCAACCCCTGCTGTCTCCATTACATTGGCTTCCTCTATGAGCAGCAGGCAATGAATCTGGCTGGCTGTAACATCACTCCAAGAACCCAAAAGACTCAGGAGAAATAAGCAAGGATGAGAATAATCACGTCAGTGGTCAGTACTGCAGGGGAGGCAGTGTCCTTGAAGAGGAGAGGCAGCCCTAGAGAAGGGAGAGGTGAGGCAGGGTGAGGGACGAGGAAGGAAACTTCCCCTAAAGGTTTGTGTCTGTGGGGTAAGTTAACCACATCAGGGATGCCATGGCCTCATGGCCAGCTTAATGTGTAGAAGTAGCCCGGTTATAGTTTACAGTTAGCCAAGTAAGTGCTATTCCAGGGGATTGGGTGGGAGGTATTTCATGCAGGTGGCTAATATCTGCAATCAATTGAATTAAAATAAAGAAGATTATCCTACATAAGGTGGGTGGGCTTAATTCAATCAATTGAAAGGAGCAAAACAAAGGTTTCCCTGAGGAAAAAGAAATTCTGTCTCAAGACAGAAGCATCAGCGCCTGCCCAAGAGTTTCTAGCCTTCCAGTCTGCCCTAGGATTTCAGACTTGCCAGACCCCACAACTGCATGAGTCAACTCCTTGAAATAAAATTCTTTATACACACACACACACACACACACACATATATATCTCTTGATTCCGTTTTTCTAGAGCACCCTGATTAATATACATTCTTAACATTTCTTTCTCTTGACTTTATACAGTTATGATAGCAATAATTAGTAATAATACTAGACCGGGTGCGATGGCTCATGCCTGTAATCCTAGCACTCTGGGAGGCCAAGGCAAGTGGATCTCCTGAGCTCAGGAGTTTGAGACTAATCTAGGTAAGAGACAGAGCTGGTCTCTACTAAAAAATACAAAAATTAGCCAGGCACGGTGGTGGACCCCCATAGTCCCAGCTACTTGGGAGGCGGAGACAGAAGGATGACTTGAGCCCCAGTGTTTGACGTTACTGCGAGCTAGGCCGACACCATGGCACTCTAGCCTGGGCAACAGATGAAACTGTCTCAAAAAAAAAAAAAACGGTAATATTCAACATTTATTGAGCATTTACTATGTGCTAACTCCTGTTTTAAGTGTTTTATCTCTATTAAGGTACTTAATCCTCACAACAGCCCCCAGAGGGTAGGCACTATGACTGTGCCCATTTTACAGATGACAAAACTGAGACAGAGGAGAGAGATCACTGTGAGTCTGCAGCAAGGAGCTAATGAAGCCTGGGAATGGCGGTCAGGAAGGCAATTTGTCCTTTATTGTGGGCTAACCTGAAACCCAGAGTGCACTTTTCTACCCCACTGGAGGCAAGAAGGCACATACTTGCAAAGAGGGTGAGCAGAAAGAAAAAGACCAACAATCAAACAGGGCGGGCTCCAGCTTTCTACTTCCGCGGTAGCAGCGCCAGCAAGGCACAAAGGCAACCCGATATATTACCCTATTGCATTTTTGTTCTACCACCGTGAATGTGGTAATCGAGTAAATCTTCCCGTTTTCTCTTTTACACTTTCCTTCCTATTTTATCTTATTTATGTTGTGCTTGAGGAGTTACTAATTCAAAGACACCTGACCAAGCCTTGTTACTGCGGGAGACGTCCGGAGAAGCAGTTACCAACGACGCCGACGCCATCTGTGCCGGAGGATCTGCCTCCGACTGCACCAGCACCGGGGGTTTCTCACCAACGTCAGCCATCCGCGCTGATTCTCAGCTCCAGCTCCAGCTCCAACCTGCAGACAGAGCCCGGCCTGCGGAGGATTCCCGAGAAGTGGGAGGGGTTTTTTTCTCCTTCCTCTGCCTGGAAAACATCTTCGACTACTTTGCGATCCAAACCCAAACAGCCTGACAACTTGCTGGAGTGCCCGGAAACCCAGCGAGCTGGGACACTGGGAGGCGCAGAGGCGAGATTCCTCCAGCAAGGCCAGCCCGGGAGAGCCCCGGGGCTCCTGCCTCGGGAGAACCTCCCAATGTGGGAAAGTGGAAAAGCCTGGGGAAAGAAGGGATTCGCTCGCTAAAGTAGAAGCCTCATACACAGAGTCCGCAGTTTGGGGACCCCAACACGGCACGCGTCATGGTGAACTCTGGAGCCCAATTAGCAAAGGGCCTCTGGGGCATGGAGCTCACTCCCCAAATGAGGCTTCCAGCGAGCGGTCTGCTCCTTTCCACCATCTGTTCGCTTCCATTCCACCCAGGACCCCTCTTCTTTGATGCCACACGGTTGATTCGCCTGTTGGCAGGACTATGACACATTGGTCTGTAGGCAAGAGGGTCTCCTCCATGGAACCAAGAGATCCCAGAGGGGACGGGACTGCACCCAGAGAAGTCCAGTCCAGTGAGATTCAGTCCCACCTCCTTGTTATCTCCCCCCACCCTCCCCTGACACAGAGAGTTCACTCCCCAGGGCTCTGGGTACTGGAGAAATGGAAATGAACAAGACAGGCATGGCCCATGCCCTTCTGGAGATTATATTCTACTCACTTGCTCATGCAACACATTTATTGAGCACTTTCTATGCACCAGGCACTGTTCCAGGTCCTGGGGATATTAAAGTGAACAGACAGAACAAAAATCCCTGCACTGGTGCGGTTTGTATTCTAGAGAGACATTAAATCAGTCCTTATGCAAATTAGTCATTATGAATGTGTAGCCTTAGGGACAGAGCAGTGCAGGATGTTAGGAAAGCACAGGATGGAAAAAATACGGCCTGGTCACCTGCTCCCTGGGGAACAACATTAACTGAGGCCTAATGGGAGAGGGGGCCTGGCAGAAGGGACAGGTAAGGAGGGGCCTACCTGGCAGAGACTCCTGAGATGGAAGAAAGGCTAATTTGGAACTGAAAGACCAGCGTGGGAACATGGGAAGAAAGCTGAAGGACAGGCAAGGCTCAATCTGTAGGGACTTGGGACTAAAGGTTCTGAGTCTTTATTCTCAAAGCAGTAGGGAGCCACAGAAGAGTTTTAAGCAAGGAAGAGACACAATCAGAAGTGTGTTTATAAAACATGGTGCTGGCAGCAGCTGGGCAGAGAAAAAATGGCAAGGGGGTAAGAGCCAAAGCAGAAAGACAAATTAGGAGCTACCACAGCAGACTGGGGAGATGGAATTCACTCTCCCATAGGGTGGCTGGAGGCTAGAAGTCTGAAATCATAGTATCCGCAGGGTTCTTCCTTCTGAGGGCTAGCAGGAAAGGTCTGTTCAGGCCCCTCTCTGGCTTGTCAATGGCTGTCTTCATCTTCACATGGTGTTTGCCCCATAAGAGTATCTATCTCCAGATTTCCCCTTTTTACTGTGTATAAGGACACCAGTTATAATGCGTTGGAGAATACCCTAAAGACCTTATTTTAAATGCATCACCTCTGTAAAGGACCCTATCTCCAACTAAGGGCACATTCTGAAGGCCTGGGGTTAGGACTTCAACATATGAATTTGAGGAAGACACAATTCAAACCATAACACTGACTAAGGAAAGTTTGATGGAAAAGATTTAATGACCTTTCATATTTTCAAGGAGACCCAAGTTACAGCAACCCCTCTTGTGTCCCTTCCAACTGCCTACCTATGGTGTCCAAAGTTTTGGCTTCTGTGTACCACGTTGGAAGAAGAGTTGTCTTCAGAACTTTCTACACAAATACTAATAAAAAAAAAAAAAAAAAAAAGTTCATGCATAATTTTCATGGTATCTGCCACCATAGATAAGCAAAATGTCCTTATATGCAAGGTCTGACAATTAAGTTCATGTACTTGCCACTGGGCACCCATGTTGGCAGAGCTGTACAAACAGCTCAGTAAGGTTTTGTAACCCCGATATATCAGTGTCTCATAGCTGTGTTCATGCCAACATGTGGTGGTGTCTTGCTGAGTGCCACTCATTATTATTGCATGTTTTGGTGTGCCATTGCGAGAATGTTAAGCCTGAATTAGAGCAACAAATTAACATTCATAAATTTCTTATTAAACTTGGCAAGAGTGGAAGTGAAATCCGAGACACGTTAGTCCAAGTTTATGGGGATAATGCCGCAAAGAAAACGGCAGCGTACAAATGGATTAAACATTTTTCTTTTCTTTTCTTTTTTTTTTTTTTTTTTTTTTTTTTTTAGAGACAGAGTCTCACTTCATAGCCCTCGGTAGAGTACCATGGTATCACAGCTCATAGCAACCTCCAGTTCTTGGGCTTAGGCGATTCTCTTGCCTCAGCCTCCTAAGTAGCTGAGACTACAGGTGCCCACCACAAGGCCTGGCTATTTTTTTGTTGCTGTTTGGCTGGGGCTGTGTTCGAACCCACCACCCTCGGTATATGGGGCGGGTGCCCTACTCACTGAGCCACAGGCACTGCCCTAAACATTTTCCTAAGGAAAGAAAAAGTGTCACTGATGAAGAGAGGTCAGCAAGACCTGTAATAAGCAGAATTGATGAAAACATTGCAAAAATTTGTTAAATTTTTTATTAATATCATCAGCTAACAACAAGAAGCACAGCAGACCAAGTAAACATCAATAGAGAAATAATTAGGAACATCTTAACTGAAAATCTTGGCATGCAAAAAGGTGTAGTCCTTGCATCACAACAATGCACCAGCTCACACAGCACTGTCTGTGAGGGAGTTTTTAGCCAAAAATAAATAACTGTATTGGAACACACTCCCTACTCACATGACCTGGCCCCAGTGACTTTTTTCTTTACCCAAAGATTGGCACAGTCCTGCCATGGGGACAGGGTCTTTTAAGACCTGTGGATCTGGCTGTGAGCGATTGAAGAAAAGTTAAAAGGGGCGAGAGATAAACAGACACGCACAGAATAGAGTTTTCAAAGGTGGGAACACAGGGGACCACCACTAGCTTGTGGGATCCAGCAAATGGCCCTGAGTATTTGTTCCACTCAGCTTTTATTGAAGGCTATTATCTCATTTAGCCCAGAGGGTAAACTGAGGAAAGGGAAAAAACAGCAGTTTCTCTGAGTAAGCATGTTAGTTCTCATTCTATGATAATGATTCACTTTAAGGGTCTGAGCAGCCTTGAGAAATCTGAAACCTGAGCCTTATGTGGGGGCAACTTCCTGTCTGTGGTCACACACACAGATTCCTTGGGGGAGGCTAAATCCCCTTTACTCCTTTGTGGAGTAGAAGCCACAGCATCAGTCTCCTCTGAAGAACTGGTAGAACAGAAAAATTTTCCTCTGATCTCTACCCAAGAAGTATCTCGTCTGTTGATTAGGGTATAAGACACACACACACATACACACACACACACACACACACACACATATTACAGAGCTCCAGGGTATTTGCTTTGACTGTTGACTGGCAGGGAACAGCCTGGTTGATGTTCCCCCTCCCAGGCCTTGCATGCAGCCTCCTCTATGACCATTCTCTTCTTCAGAGTATTTACAGACCTAGCAGGGGTATTTACAAGCTGTATACCTTATAGGCCAAGCTTCTAGCAAAAGCAGGAGCTGCTCAGATAAGTAATTTAGGGGCTGGTTTAAAAGTAAACTAGCAAACTTTTTATTCTGCCTTGCTCAGCTTATTTCTCTGTTTTCCCCTTTTACTGGGGTTTTTTTCCTTTGCCAAAAATGGGGTCTTCAATCCTCATTCTGCCTGCAAAAGATGTAGGAAAGAGTGAAATGAAAACATTCTGATGGCATTCAGGACATCAAGGATAATATGACTACAGCTTTGATGGCCATTCCAGAAAAAGTGTTCCAAAATTGCTTTGAAGGGTGAACTAGGCACTGGTGTTGGTGCACAGCTTCCTAAGGGGAGTACTTTGAAGGTGACCATACTGATATTCAGCAATGAGGTTTCTAGCACTTTTTCTAGGATAAGTTCTTGAATTGTATTGTCCAACCTCATAATCTTCATGCAGCCCGTGATCCACAGGTTAGATACACCTGATCCCTGTCTGTGTGATGATGGTGTGTTCACTTGAGATGGTGCCTTACAGGGAGGACCACATGGCTCTGAGATTCCCACGGATTCCAAAGGTGAAAACCCAACCCCACCAGACATTCCTGCTAGATACTTAAACCAGGGAAAGGACAAACGGGCTTGCACCAACCACAGAGCAGGAACAGGTGAAATCTAAGTAGGACACAGCAGGGAAGACCAAGAAAGGAACACAATAGGTAGCCTCTTTTCTTGCCTTTTCTCAAAAATGTCTGGAACTTTACCTGCAGTATTATTGTCTCTTCTCAAAGGTCCCCAAATCTGAGTCATAGTCACTGGGGGAGAGGGGAGTCCTTATTAAAATGCAGCTTCCTGGGATGGTCCCTGTGGCTCAAAAGAGTAGGGCGCCAGCCCCATATGCCGGAGGTAGCAGGTTCAAACCCCGCCCCAGCCAAAAACTGCAAAAAAAAAAAAAAAAAAAAAGAAAGAAAAGAAAGAAAATGCAGCTTCCCAGCCCCCACCCTTGGAGATTCCAGGGTGAGACCCCAGCCTGCTATTTTTATACCAACTCCCAAGTGACTCTGGTCTCCAGTTTGGAAGCTGTGGTGCCACTGGCCTTTCTTCCACCGACCTAAACACACGCTCAGGGCTCTGTAGAAGCCAGCGGTTTTGATCCATGGGGAACTGGCACAATTCCTAGCTTTTGATTATCCTTCTTGGTTGTCTCAAGGCAGATTCTGATTTCCACTTCTATTCCTGCCTCTCCACTCTGATTACTTCAGCAAGCGGCTTTCAATTGCCCCATTCTTTTCTTTCCTAAAGAGATGCCTGTAACTTCAAATTTTATACATATATACGTGTGTGTGTGTGTGTGTGTGTGTGTGTGTGTGTGTATAAAGCTTTGTGCTTTCTACTTCAGGAAATGGTTCAGGAAAAGACTTTATTTGTCCTACCTTTGATTCCCTTAAGTCAACAGAGACAGCCCTACATGACACATTGACTAAATCTTTCCACTGGTGGGTCATATTTATGCACTCCTTTGGATCAGTCCCCCAGCTGAAGCTGTTGGCTCCCTGGCTGATGCCACAGTCCCTCAACACTCACCTCCACGCACAGAAGGCTGCTGAGGGCAAACATTGCAACTCTCCACCTGTGGCTATGGGTACAGGTTGGGTCAGGGTAGAAAACCAGAAGTCCCTGGGAACATGTGCCCCTGGAAGCAACCCTCAACCAACAGATAGACCAGGAGTTGGTGGTTCAATACTCTGGCTTTCTTGTCTCTAGATTGGGATAACTCCAAGGCATGTTCCACACTGGACCCCACTGTCTCCCAGTAGCTCACAGTGGCCACCTGCTTGGTATCACACCCTCACGGGCTTCCTTGCCTGCTGTCTCACTTCCCTCGCTTCTTAAACAGTGTTTCGAGAGTTAGGAACAACTAGGAAACTAGTTGTGCTCAAGTCCTTGTCTCAATATCTCCTTCTGAGAGAGGGCAAAGCAAGATAGGCACTAAGCTGTTCTTCCTGTGCTTGGTCACAGCTCTCACTCAAGAAGTCACATGCAAGGCAATACTACATTTCAGTAATTCCAGGCGCAACACCATAGACTTTAGAAGGCCTTTTCTCACAATGCCAAATCCAATCCCTTCATTCAAACTGTTTGTCTGAGACCATGGACCAAACTGGGTTTGAAACCCAAATAAATTGTCAACATCTGCAAACCCATTGCAGCCAAGGTAGCCATGAAAGAGTTTTCTGGAGGTGGGATTGTAACATGGCGTGGCCACTTTAGAAACAATCTGGCAGTTCCTCCTAATGTTAAACACAGAGATACTGGAAGACCTAGTCATTCTACTCCTAGGTCTATACCCAAGAGGATTGGAAATATGTGTCCACATTGTACAAGAATGTACATAGCAGCAGTATTCCTAACAGCCCCAAAGTGGAAACAACATAAATGGTCATCGACTCAACAGATGCATGGGCAAGTTACATGTAATATGCTCATACTATGGACTATTCCTTCATCTATAAAAGGAATGAAATACTAACACGTGACACAACGTGGATGAACCTTGAAAATATCATGTTAAGTGAAAGAAGCCAGTCCCAAAAGGCCACATATTATATGATTCCATTTAAATGAAATGTTCAAAACAGGCAGATTCACAGAGACAGCAGGTAAATTAGTGGTTGGCAGGGATGATAAGGAGTGACTGCTACAGACGGGGTTTCTTTGAAGGGGGAATGGTGAAAATGTTCTCAAGTCAGACAGTGGTGGTGGTTGTGCAACTCTGTGAATATTCTAAAAAACACTGGATTATATTTTATGCAAGGTGACTTTTATTGTTTGCAAACGCTCTCAACAAAGCTGCTATTTTGGGGAGAG
>CAUYPK010012369.1:0-26261 GCA_963574355.1 Loris lydekkerianus | reverse complement strand
AATAGGGAATCTTTTCCCCACTGAATGTTTTTAATTGGCTTGTCAAATATCAAATAACGGTAAGTAGCTGGATCCATCTCTTGGTTCTCTATTCTGTTCCAGACATCTACTTCTCTGCTTTTGTGCCAGTACCATGCTGTTTTGATCACTATTGATTTATAGTGCAGTCTCAGGTGTGGTACCATGATTCCTCCTGCTTTGTTTTTATTGCTAAGTAATGTTTTGGCTATTCGAGATTTTTTTCTGATTCCATATAAAACGAAGTATTATTTTTTGAGATCTTTAAAGTATGAAAGTAGATGGGTTTAAAGAATCACTGTGACTCTCTTATATACTACCAATCTCCAGTTAATAGTGCTTTTGATTCCTTTCATCCAGTTTTTTCTTTTAATATATGTTTTTAAAGCCATAGTCATAATAATACAACTAAAATTTGGTATACAGCTTTTTTAGCTAATATCACGTCAAAAGTTTGGATGTGTGATAGCTTGAGCCTGTAGTCCCATCTACTCTGGGAACAGAAGCAGGAGATTTACTTGAGCCCAGGAGTTTTTAAGTACAGCCTGGGTGATCCAGTGAGACCTTATCTCTAAAAAAACAAACAAACAACAAACAAAAAAACTAAACTAGAAAAATAAGTTTGATGTTGTTTCATGGTCTGTAATAGAGCCGTCTCCTTGATGGAATGCAGTTGTCAAAAGATATTTAACTCAGCCAGGTGTGGTGGCTCACGTCTGTGAGCCTAGCACTCTGGGAGGCCAAGGTAGGTGGATTGCTTGAATTCAGGAGTTAGAGATCAGCCTGAATGAGAGTGAGACCCTGTCTCTGAAAATAGCCAAGTGTTGTGACAGGCACCTGTAGTCCCAGTACTTAGGAGGCTGAGGCATGAGGATCACTTGAGCCCAAGAGTTAGAGGTTGCTGTGAGCTACAACGCCACAGAACTCTACCAAGGGTGACAAAGTGAGACTCTGTCTCAAAAAAAAAAAGTATTTAACTCATTGTGTTATATTTTAGCCATTGAGGTTATGTTCTGGTTTTTCTTTACTGTGAATAACACAATCCTGATACATATTAGAGCATAAACATGCTGTAGTTTTATATGCAGGGTTTTCATAGAATAGAAATCTGAAGTGAAAAACGTTTATTTGGGTAAACCATAGACATTAGCATTCATACTCGTCATGTTCAAATATGAACTTTTATTCCATTCCCAGCCATCCTGCATAAATTTGTTGTCAAAGTCACATAAAAATACAGAGATGAATTCTGTGCAAAATATTTTATTTGGGAGTGTATGTTTTAGGAAACAGAATTGCAATTTGAGGCATACCCAGAGACCAGGGTGGTCTTTGGTATGTCTAAAGAACAAAGAGAAGGCCAGGAGTTTCATTAGAAAGAAGAATGCCACTTACTATTTTTAAAGAAGGCCCATTGGCACTAGCAAAGTTTTTAGGCACTGGCACGCTCTGATTGGTGAGTGATGGCTGTAGGTAAAACTAGTCTTCAGAGTCACGTCTCGTATCAGCAGCCACTAGGCGGACCTGGTCGAGGGGTATGGCAGCCTGTTTCAGCTGCTGGGCTTGCGTTTTTGGAACAGGTGCTATGTTCCCTGAGGGATTTTTCTCGTGGCCCTTTGACTGCCACTTATTTGGGCGTGACAAGAATGACCCCATCTGTGTAATCCACTTTCACACTGTCTACTTTCCCAAGCCTTCCTTGGTATTATTCTATGCTCCTCTTCTCTGCCTGAGCCCCCTAATCTCTTACCCCTCCAAATCCAGTTGGTTCTACCTCCTCCATGTCCCTCATGGCCTGCCCTCCACCCTCTGCCACTGCCCACGGCAGGCGCTCGTCCTTCCTCAGCTGGTCTTGCCTGCTCTGGGGTCTCTGCTCTTTGCCGCCCTGGCAGTCACTTCCCTCTGCCCCTGTTCTCTCTCACATCCGACCATCTCCTTTCAACTTGTCTTTGTTGTGCTTCCTGCTGTTTCCGAGGGTTCCCTGGGACAGCCTGTCTCTCTCTCCCCCCAGCTTTGTGCTTCAGCAGCTCTGAACTACTGTGGTTCCCTTAACATGGCTCTTCCCCTCTGCAAACATGCCTCCGCCCTTCCCCCTGCAGCCCATCGCGGCCCTGCCACCTCTGTCTGCTTCTGCATACATCCTCCTGGCTTCTGCCACCTGGGATTGTCATACACTGTGCTTCTCTGAGGACAAATGCTTCGTGTTATTTCTGTAGGTCCTCAGTAACTAGGAAAAAGTAGACCCTTGAGTATTGGTTGTTGTTTTTAAGGCTTTTGAAACATTGATTGGGCCAGCAGAGCCTTACCAGTGTACATTGCTACCAATACTGACAGCATGGAGTCTCCATTTCCGTGTAATCAGAAGATACGTACGGTAGCTTAAGGATTTTGACTCCAGTGGTTTGACTCTTCTGTTTTCTATTTTCCTACCAGTTTCATACACTCCTTCTAAATTTTAATTAATGGTCACATAAATATATATGCGAGCTTTTAAAAATGCTTTTTAAATTTCCTGTGAGTAAAATATCATATATAGTGCTAACGGGCACGCTCTGTAAACATGTTCATAGATATTGCATTAGTGCATCTGGTGATTTAAAAGCCTCGTTTCTATAAATAACGTGGCTTTGTGACTCTGTCTGAACAGGGAGCGTTGCCCCCATTCTGTGATTGTATGCAAAGATTATTTAAACAATAGCATTTATATTTCCTCTTGTCGTCATATTATGACACATTTGTGACTTTTTTCTATAAGTACTATTTACAGGAATTTGTTATAATTTTTAAAAATTATTTGGCTGAAGGGACACATTTACTTTTTAAAAGCATGTGATTATATAAAAGGTATAATGGGAAAAAACAGCTTAAGAATATTTAAAAGGTAGGCTTGGGAAAGCTAATTTGTGAAAATCTTAAAAATAAATCATATTTTAAAAGAAAATGTATCTTCAGATGGAGTTTTTGCCAAGCCTTTTCTGTGAAGGATCAGATAGTAATATTTTAGGTTTTGGGATCTATAGGTGTTTCTGTCACATAATCTTAGATCTCTTTTTTTTAACTCTTTAAAAATAAAAAAATCCATTCTTAGTTTGAGGGCTATTCAGACCAAACCTTTGGATATGCTCTCTAGAGGCTAACAAAGTTAATCTTCCATATTTACAAAGATTTTTAACCTCTTAGTTCATGCTAGTTTTCAACTGGAATTACGTTAAGCAGAACACTGGATATAATGCCACCTCTTGAAAAACTATCTTCAGCCAGAGAGGTGGATATGGCATTGTGAAAAAATAGAACATCAAAAGAGGATTCCTAAATACAAGCCCATCTAGTAGGCATGTATTAGGACACCATAGAACTGCATAAACTCAGTTCACTGGCCAGAGTGGCTACAAATGTAGAAGGCAGCTTATCATTTCCTGAATTAGCACAGACCAACCAGAGAGTAGCTGGCCTGGGAGAGTCGGCTCGGTGGGGAGGATAAAAGGACCAGGCCTCATCCCCAGGCAACTGGGGAAAAGATGTTTTAACTATTTGTGTGGTTAAAAATAAATACGTGCAAGCAAAATTTCACATGTGATCATTTTCCTAGTATTTCTTAGGAGACATAAAGGACAAATTGGAGAGAAAGATTCTGTCTTGACAAGGACTATCTCAAGAAATGAAGCAGTGATGGGGGGTACAGTTTGGTCAGCTGTGACAAGCCAGACTGTACCCCTCACACCTTTCAACAACAGTGCCACCCAGTTGGGGAGGATCTTTCAAGCCCTTTTGAACAAAACAGCATTTACTTGCCCCTTTGGAGCATATCATTTTATTTTAGAGCTACTGAATATTTCATTTTTGCTACCCACATTTAGAGTCATTAAAATTGGTAAGTTAATATTTTTAAATCGCATGTAACGAGAAATTGCTTTTTTGAATGATTAAGCCCAAATGTAAACATTGGGAAATGTGTGTTAATGTTTTCTCTTGGTTTTAGGTTCTGAGCATCCAAGTGAAATGCTTCCACGAAATTATCACTATAGGTTACAGAGTCTATCGTTCTTACGATCTACCCTGGTTTAGAACACTAAGCTGGTAAGTAAGCTTGGAGCTGTTTCAGATATGAAAACCTGATTTATTTCTAAAGTTTGTAAAGGAACCCTTCTGATCAGTCAATATTCGCCCAATTTATCTTATAAAATGATTTCAGAGAAAGATAAATTTTAAAAATGTAATTGAATTTTGAAAACAAAAATATCACCCTTATCTTTCCCACTCTAATACAATGTTTTTCATATCCTATTTCAGTCTTTGTAGAGATATCTAATTTATATTGAATATGTATACCATTCCTGTCCTTAAAAAAATACTAAACATTGTATTGGACAGATTATATATCCTTTATAATCATAATTTTAGCAAAAAATTTACCTATAATCTTCTGTTTTATTTCCTCTCAGTTGACATGAAAACAGGCAAAAAATTGTATATGTACAAAATGCTTGCAGTTAGTAAAAAGAAAATCACCAAATAATTTTAACATTTAAAGTTATATATCTTTTTAAAACTTCAAGTATAATTCATGGTTATCAAGGCAATTATCCTTGAAACATGATAACATTATGGTTTATATTTAACCTAAGTGTCCATGCCTTTTAATATAGTTATTTTATTAGTATCAGCCAAGAAGCCAGTGTCCTGTTAAAATAGGCAGGGTTCAGAATAGTCAAAAGGAAGTTCTTTGGGGATAGCTGATTTTTCTTCTAGCAGGTTTCTTTGTGAGTTGCAGGGTATACAGGAAATGTTAGGTAGGTAAAATAATTGGAGAATATTTAAATGCTAAGCCATGCAGGATTGATCCTAAGTGCAGAAAGAGAAAAGATAAATCAGACTGGGCTCCCATGGTTGTAGAAAGCTTCATTGAAGAGGTGGGGGAGATAAGCTGGTTCCTGACATAGGCAGACTTTGGGTGGAGAAGCAGCACCCTCAGTTTGCAGATGTGGGACAGTTGTGTCGTGTATTGCAGGTGGTGAGCCATTCCTGACCCTCCTGAGCAGAAGGTATCTGCTAGACTCTAACAAAGAATAGTGGAGAAAAAGTTAGATTGGTGGGCTAGGTTAGACCTCGACTGCTTTACAGAGGAGTCCAAGACAGCTTCCATTGTAGGAACATAGCAAAAGGGTAATGCAGCTGATGGAAATTAGAACACATGCCCTTTACTTTGGGAACCTTGGGTCTAGCTCCATCTGTGAGAACCAGAGGGAAACCACCCTTTCTTGTGCTTTGCCTCCCTCAGCTACGAGCTGGGGCTCAAGGATGAGGCAGGAGGAATTGCAAGGCAGGGTTTCTCAGCCTTTTTCCTGACCCACCCAAGCTCTTGTCAGCAAAAACTCAGTGGGTTCAACTTCTTCCCTAGGATGGAGGATGTCTTGGTGGAGGGACAGGTGACATTTTTTGCCTGCTGCTATCTCCCTTCTTCCACTGTTGCCCCTTGAGAATCACTGCTCCACCGGAGTCCATCTGGAGCACTAGAAGAGGGGAGAAGAGGCTACTTCCTACGTGCGGGGCATGGGGAGAGAGGTGGAATTACCCCTCCTGTTTTCCCTCTTCGTCTTCTTTAGGGGAGGTAGGATTGGTCTTAGTCCCGCTAGTAGTTGGGAGTCAGTTTTCATTATAATCCATATGTGTGTGCAGATAGACACACCCTGGGTGGAGGTCGTACATGTGTGGCTGTTTTCTGCATGGTTTCTTTATTATTATCTCTGACATTAGATTTTGAGCTAAATAAAGGCATGCACTGTATTCAGTAAATTCTTGTTGATCAATGAGTGTAGAATTAAGTTTAAAACAGGAAAATAGCATCTTGGTGGAGTGTATCTTGAGTTAGTCTTCTGAACTTGGTTTTGATCTTTATGTCATCAAAATGTAGAGGATAATCCTGTTAAGTTTGAGGGGAAGAAAAGCTTCAAATATAATGAAAAGCTAACCGGTTTTAAATTGTAGGTACTTTCTACTGTGCGTAAACTACTTTTTCTATGGAGAAACGGTCGCTGATTATTTTGCTACATTTGTTCAAAGAGAAGAACAACTTCAATTCCTCATCCGCTATCACAGATTTATATCATTTGCTCTCTACCTGGCAGGTAAGTCAAAGACAATGTTCTGTATTGATATGTAGTTTACATAATTTCCATGTTTATTTTTGTTATTTAAATTCATCTTTTACTTGTTGCATTTTATTCCAGCCCTTCTTTTCAATTGTTTGTTCGTCATGTTCTTAAACAGCAGTTACTCCCTGGTGGTGGTTTATAAAAGTGCTTATTCATAGTGCTTCCATATATTTGAAAATATTCTTTTCACGTTGTAAACACATATATAGTAATAATTAACTAAATATAATTTACAAAGATAATTATACAAATATACAAATATACAAATATAATTTACAAAGAAAGTTTCATATATATATCGCTGTCTCTGTTCCTGGAAAATAGAGATTTTTCATATATAGGGGGTGCCAAACCATGTATACGCCTTTTGAGAGATCTCGTTGGAAGTGAAAGTGATCATTCCCCGTAAGTGTACAAATTGCAGGTAAAATGGATGTGCACACACTTGACCAGTAAAAGTATTTTCAATTCAACGTCAAAAAGTATTA
The DNA here is from genome assembly GCA_963574355.1 of Loris lydekkerianus. Taxonomy (NCBI): domain Eukaryota; kingdom Metazoa; phylum Chordata; class Mammalia; order Primates; family Lorisidae; genus Loris; species Loris lydekkerianus. The sequence goes on along the minus strand of CAUYPK010012369.1, from coordinate 19,603 downwards.
CACAGGTAACATCTCTTAAAATATGGGTGCATTTTTTTGGCACTCTCTGTAGAATTAATTAAACAGAGTCATTAGTTTTTTTGGCATGATTTATTGTTTTATACAATTTGAAAAAATATATATACAACTTGGTTTATAGCATGCTGTGCCACATGTTTTATAATTTGAGATTAAAAATTATATTCTTAGGGTAATGTTAGAATAAACAGGTTTTTTTTCCATAAAATTTTACCAATCATAAAGAAAATCTCTAAGAAATTGATTTGAAAATGTGCTTTTGAAAAGCCAGATTGCTGATGTAATTCCTGGCCCCAACCCCTTACTAGTTGAGTTAATGTTGGCATATTTAATTAGTTTCTCTGTGTCCCCATTTCTTTGTAAAGCACTTAGAACAGTGCCTGGAACTATTTAAATATTTCTTGCTATTATTTTCACTTCAAAAGAAGGAAATGAAATATATTTGTGAGTTTTCACTTTAGCTCTTAATAGTTACTCTTCTAGCTCCTGGGAGGTTCTCAGTGAATAAAATTTCCTCCTGATGGTACAGCATTGGAAACTGAATACAGTATAATCGACTCCTTTCGATTTCTCAATCAACTAAAAACATATCGAGTATGTGAGGAAGTGTGTCCCGTCCTTTGGAAGTATGGCATTTATTCGGTAATTACAATGTTCTTCCTCACGGTGTCCCTATTTTAATGAAGACTCCCTCAGTTCTAGGCCTTCTGATTCTAAAAAACCAGAGAGTGAAACACAATGTAAAATGATAATGGTAATTTTCAGAGATTTGGAGTTTTTTGGGGTGGAGCTATGTTTTCTAAAGGATTTTCCTCCTTTTACATTCAAGTTTTTTGTTCATTCAATTTTCTGAATCTATTCCTTCATATTTAAAAGTTCTTACTGATATGTCTGAAGAAAATACATTTGTAGAAATAGGTATTAAAAAAAAATTTCTATTCTTTTTAAGGGCAAAAGAAAGTATTCATTTGAAGATAGGCTGAGTTTTTATTTTTATTTTATTTTTTTGAGAGAGAGATAGGGTCTTACTCTGTCACCCAGGGTAGAGTATAGTGGCATCATCATAGCTCCCTGCAGCCTCAAACTCTTGGGCTCAAGGGATCCTCCTGCCTCAGCTGGGCCTACAGATGTGTATCACCACGCCCAGCTATTTTTCAAATTTTTTTGTAGAGGTAAGGTCTCGCTATGTTGTCTGGGTTGGTCTTGAACTCCTAGTCTCAAGTGAATCTTCCACTCAGCCTTCTAGAGTGTTGGAATTGGGGTGCTGTGTTGGGGTGCAGGTGTGAGCCACTGCACCCAGCTATCTAGGTCCATGTAAATGCTGATCAGTTTGAAGTGGACTGTCATAGAGAGGTGATGGTTTCAGCTGAGAAGACCATATTAGGATTTTGACAAGTAAAACACTTGTCTCTGGTTTTGTGTTCACCAAAACACATTTGTGGTACTTTTTCTTGGTAGAGACTTTGCATAACCAATAAGCTTGATTGGTTTTATTAAATGTACTGTGGATCCTGGGATGGATTCCTTCCTGTTACAGGAGAGAAGAGTATAGTAACTTCTTGGTTTAGGTAACAAGACTTCTTTCCTGGCCTTTTGAGTTTTAATACGGACGAGAAAGGGGCTCTATGGTGTCTTCTGTTGTTGAACCCAATTACTTTATTTCATGTGCTTATTCTCGTTATTTAATAATAATTATAATGAGTCAAAATATAAATTATTTGTATTATATGTACATTAGTTTTAAAAATCAGTTTCAAAAGAATTATAAAGAGCAATCCCATACCCTACCACTTTCAGATTGTTTTTCTAATATACCTATTTTGTAATTTATTTTAAACATTATCTGTTGACTTCCTATGACCTCTCACTTCTCCATACTCAGTTTTTTACAGGCATTGTCTGCGTTATTAAAGAGGAACATAAAATATCATTTCCTGTAATGCTGAATAGTATCTACAATTACATTTCCATTCTTTTATAACTTTTCGCTTTTCTTGAATTTACCTTCTCTTATCCACATTTGTTAAGTTTGGTGCAGAGACCTTTATTATCCCCGCAGGTCTGTGCCATGTCTATTGGTAGTTTTTTTCCAAATGTTCACACAAGTCAAAGTGTATCACTTCTCGTCTTATGCTGGAGTCCCCTGTCCCAGAGACCCCTGTGTCCATGCCCGCTGCCCAGCTCCCTCCAGGATCTGGTGCCCAGTGTCTGCTGTGGCCTTTGCTGTCTCCATTAACACCCTCCCTTTGCTGAGGCGGCCTCCAGCAGTTTCCTGAGGAATGATGTGTGGCAGGTGGGTGCTGTGTGTTCATTCATTTTTAGAAGCAGCTGTGGTCTGTTCTCCCAGCTGGCTGCTTTGCCGGGGCCTTGCACTTAATCATTACACTCAGTACTCCAGTTCAGAAGCTTAGGCCTCCCCCTTGCCATCCAGGGGACTTCTCTGCTCACCTTCTCTAGAAAATCCCTTGATTTCTCAGGTCTGCTGAAAGTTACCTGTTTTCTAGCTCCCCAATTTTGCAGACATTTGTCGTCTCCTCTCTGTGACATTTCTTCAGTTCTCTTGTTTTCTTGTGGAGTGTCCCCTTCATTTCTTTCAGCATTATCTTGTGGGTTACCAGGATGGAATGCAAGCTGCCATTTTAAAACAAAACCCCTCAACTGGTTAATATTCTCATTGGCTTAAAACAACAGTTTACTATTTTCTCGCATTGTCCTGTGGATTGACTGGACTTACCTGGACAGCTGTAACCTCAGGCTTCTCATAGTTACTTAGCAAGATAGAGGATAGAACCAAATTGTTTAGGACTTGAGGGGGCTAGACATCCAGGACGGCGCCTTCTCATGGCTGCAGCTGGTGCTGGCTGCTGACTTGAACCACCTACGTGTGGTCGCTCCACCTGGCTTGGATGTCACAGAGCACGGCCCTAACTTCTGAATGGGGGGCAAAGGAAAAGCCAAGTATTTCAAGTGTTTTAAATTATTTTTTAAACTAGTTTTTAAAAATTAAAACATATATGCCCATAGTAAAAATTCAAACTAAAAAGGAGTATTCAGTGAAGGCTAGGTGCAGTGGCTCACGCCTGTAATCCTAGCACTCTGGGACACCGAGGCAGGTGGGTTGTCTGAGTTCACTGGTTCGAGACCAGCCTGAGCCAGAGTGAGACCCCATCTCTAAAAATAGCCGGGTGTTGTGGTGGGCGCCTGTAGTCCCAGCTACTTGGGAGGCTGAGGCAAGAGAATCGCTTGAGCCCAAGAGTTTGAGGTTGCTGTGAGCTGTGACGCCACGGAACTCTACCAAGGGCAACAAAGCGAGATTCTGTCTCAAAATAATAATAATAATAATAATAATAATAATAAAATGGAGTATTCAGTGAAATCTTCCTCCCATGTCAGAGTCTTACTTATAATCTCCAGGGTTTACTATTAGGATTCTGGGAATTGTTTGAGTATTTAAACTTTTATGTTTATGTCCCCCACCCTCATTTTCTTACACAAATAAGAACAGACTTTTCTGTACTTAATTTTTCCACTGAATGTAGCCTACAGATGGCTTTATATCAGCACATTTAAATCGGTCTCCTTTTTTGCCGTATCTGCAGTTACATCTGTATTGACGGATCTGACAGACAGGGTGTCCCTCTTGCCTGGGCACTTCCCCTTGGTGGTTTGCTGTGACTTACATTTGCGAATAACTTGTTAGTTAAAGGGGGACAAATAGACGTGGTGTAATTTATTTCCTTTGTTGTTACTTTTTAAATACATTTTGTGCACTATAGCCTCCCAACAAACCTCTTTTTAGTAATTGTTTACTTCATTCATTAAACTTTCAGACATGACTGTTATAAAATAAAATCAGTATTTTTTCTTTTCTCACAATGCACTGATATCTACCATAAGATATATTTTATTGCTTGCTATTTTAAGCTTGTAGAATTGCAGACACTTAGTGAAAGCCACCAGAGTCATTCTCTCAACAAATGTTTGCAGTGAATGATGCTGAGACCATTGTAATAAAGGGAAGTAAACCAGCTGTGTGCCTGCCAGGGTCTCAGCATGGTGAAGTGGGATCGGAGCTGGTGAGATGGGCATCCTCTAGTTGTGGAAGCATGAGCAGCAGGCCTAGCAGGGTTATGAAGAAGGGGAAAGAAGGCCTTTAAGGGCCTTGGAGAATAGAGAGGGCATATCTTCATTATATCATGAAGAATAATGAACATGCCAGCATTTGCCAGGTGACTGGTGCGAAAGGGCTTTCCAGGCAGAGGGAACAGTTGTGTAACCATGGCGATGAGGGAGGACTGCACCTTCTGGGCCTGTGGCATTAAAGATCAGAAGGGTAGGCAAATAGCCACACCCTGAGAATGGAAAGGTTTGGACTTTATCCCTGGGAAACTTTTGGAGGATGTCAAGCTAAGAATGATAGAACCAGATTTATGATTAAGTGAGATGTGTTGGGAGAGGTCATCAAGGAGACTAGACTAGGAGCTACTGTTGTGATTAAAACCAGATATAGCAAGGGCCTCGACCTGAAGCTCTGTAGTTTAATACTAAATGGGTTATAAATTAGAAATAAAAGTACTGTGAGCTGATCCTAGAACCCGACTGCTATTTTATGACAGTCGGGGAAAAATTGTTTTTGTATCCCAGGTTATTGTCTCGAAATCTGCTTCTTTATTGAGATAATTGTATATTCACAGGCAGTTTTTTTTTTTTTTTTTGGTTTTTTTTTATAGAGACAGAGTCTCACTTTATCGCCCTTGGTAGAGTACCATGGCTTCACAACTCACAGCAACCTCCAACTCCTGGCCTTAGGCAATTCTCTTACCTCACTCAGCCTCCAGAGTAGCTGGGACTACAGGTGCCTGCCACAGTGCCCAGCTATTTTTTTTGTTGTTGTTGCAGTTTGGCCAGGGCCGGGTTTGAACCTGCCACCTCTGGTATATGGTGCCGGCGCCCTACCCACTGAGCCACAGGCACTACCCTCACAGGCAGTTTTAAGAAATAATAGATCCTTTTACACTTTGTTCAGTTCCCATCAGTGGTAATATTTTGCAAAACTATAGTATAATATCACACCAGGATCTTAACATTTTTACAGTCCTACAAATGTGCTTTTAAAACACAACCTTAGTGGGGAGAAGGGAACACTTCTATACTGCTGGTAGGATTGCAAACTAATACAGCCTTTTTAGAAAGTAGTATGGTGAATTTTCAAGGAACTAAAAGCAGGCTTACCATTTGATCCTGCAATTCCATTGCTAGGTATCTACTCAGATGAACAAAAAATCATTTTACAGCAAAAACATTTGCACCAGAATGTTTTTTGCAGCTCAATTCATAATTGCCAAGTCATGAAAGCAGCCCAAATGCCCATCAACCCACGAATGGATTAACAAATTGTGGTATATGTGTACCATGGAATACTATGCAGCCATACGTCTTTTCTGTTTTCCTGGATGGAGTTGGAACATCTTCTTAGTAAAGTATCTCAAGAAAGGGGAAAAAAGTATCCAATGTACTCAAAACTATTATGAAACCTATATATAATCACTTAGACATTAATACGAATGATAAAACACAAATATAGTACGAGAAGGAGGAGGAGAGAAGGAGGGAGAGGGAAGGAAAGGAGAGAGAGGGAGCGGAAGGGCGCATGGAGGGAGCGTACAAGGCAAGGGGACACTTGAAAACAACTTTACAAATGTCTCGCCACAAAAAAGAAGTAAGTGAGGTGGTGGTTATGTTAGTCAGTTTGATGTAAGCATTCTGCATTGTATATCAAATCATCACATTGTACCCCACAAATGTATACAGTTATGATTTGATAAGAAATTAAGTTAAAAAAATAAACTGCAATCTTATAGTAAACTAGGAGCTACTGCGTTAAATGATGAAACTTCCCATGTAAAACACTCAAAGAATTCTCTGTCTACTATCATTTTAAATGTGGTCCTGTTTGGCCATAAACCCACTGTGTGTCTCTCTCCTTTAATTACGCGCAGAATCTAGCACTTAGGTTCCCAATTTGTATTTGTTGGATGGATGATGAAAAGGCTGAGAACGTGCATATCCCTTGACAGTGCTGCTTAGAGAAACTTTGGTAGCATCAGTGTTTTGTTTGCTGAACCTTGAGGCCTTACTGTGGACTCTTGTGGCCAGCAGCATTCCTGGGCTTAGTCTAGTAAATGGAGTGAGGAAATATTGATGGAAAGCTTGCTGTGTGTCTTTTTTTTTCAAATTACGCTATGGAAATCATTGGCAGTTCTTCTGTTAAATAATATTCTAAGAGTCCCATCAAAATGTTATTTCTACTGCAATGGTCATATAGCTTTGGAAAATATAAATCTTGGCAGATTTAAAAAGCAGAAACAATTCAAGATACCTTATGGATGTTGAATTTTATTGAAATTAAATGTAGATATCTACAGATCTGATCCCCTCATCAAGGTCCGTGAAATTAAATGACTTGTCTAATATCAATCACAGTGACTCCCTGACTAGGACCTGGAAGTCATTCTGGTATTTAGATAATTTTGTTGTTAATGAAATGGACTGATAGCAAAGGGAGAATCAAAGAGATGGAAAATTTTAAGTCAAACGTTGTCTGTAGACTTTTGGTGTGTAAAAAAATAACGCTTCATTAGCTTGGTGATTTGCATTTAGGGCTCTTTGGAAACCAGAACAGCTGTTCGATTTCATGGTCAGCTGTGACGAGTAAATGAGGTTGAGGTATTTGAGCCTAAACATTGTCACCTTACCATCTCTTTAGCCAACTTGAGCAATAAGAGTATTATGTTTAGTAATTTTTCTTTTCTTTTTTTTGCTTGCATTTAATGCATGACTGTTTTGGTTTCTTAAAAATCCTCAAGGAAATGGTGTGATTTGAATATAATGTTTTGAATTTAACAAAATTATTGGACATATAAACTTAAGTTTTGCTGAAATTAATACATAATTTTCTCCAAATATCTCAATTATCTTTTATATCAGAGAATATTGATTAAATCTTTAGAAAGATGTTACAATCTTTGCTCACAAAGGACTATATATCCCAAACCACATACCATTTCTGAGCCAAAGACCACTCAACCTGTACACGTGCTGGTGTTGCTGTTTACCCACACCCACCATTCAGATTAATAGAAGTCTTTTATCTGGCTAATACAATGATTGGTTTGTGTAACGATTTCTATAATGCATATTCACTTACAACTTTTTGAATTAGTTGTCGTCTAGCATCTGATGAAAGGCACATGAAATACAGTATGCTTCTGAATTGTGGAAGTTGTGCTTGTTTAGGCAAATGTGATAAAGAATACAACCATGTGACAAGACTACAGGATGAGTTGCTAATCCTGGGTCTGTTCCACTGTCTGTTTTTTAAATTAAAGGCTGCATGTGTTTACTCAATTGGCTAATTGCCAATAGTAATTTTCAAAAATGACTTTTTCTTGGTATCTTTTCTATATTATTTTTTATCTTGTGTCTGACATACTGTAAGTGTTCAACAACTATTTTTTGTTTGTATCCATTTTTCTAAAATTTTCAGCGTCTTGGGTTTTTTTTCCTTTACTTCTCCTGAAAATCTCATTCTCTTGTTCTTTTTGAATACACCTCTTTTAAGTATATTGGGTAACTGGTTTTCCCTAATCCCCTGGATAGGTGCCCTTGATACTGGCAACAGGATATACACGTCTTTGTATTGGAAACACCAGGCACACTACTGTGTATGTAAATGTTGATGAGTAAGTTGAGCTAAACAATTTTATACCAAGGACTACATATGTTAGGAAGTCTTTTCACTGCTTTTATTTGCAATACTATAATCAATCCTGTAATTTTAATGAGAAAGTCATTCAAACATTCTTTGTTAATTAGGGAAAATGTAAAACTGTGGATACAAAGTTATCCTTTCCATAGATTTATTAAAATGTAGTAGATATGTATTTTTAGATATTCAAATATAAATGTGCATGTGGCCATATGGCTGCAAATGAAAAAAATTAAGTTCATATGTTTCTTTCTCTGGTGTTTTTCTCTAAGAATTAAGTAGTCAGCCCTCGGCATCTGTGGGCTCTGTGTTGGTGGATTCAGCCAACTACAGATCAGTGGTTGTGTCTGTACTGACAATGTTCTGTTCTTATCATTATTCCCTAGATGATAGAGCATAACAAATGTTTACATGGCATCTATATTACAGTTGGCATTGTAAGTCATCTAAAGGTGATTTAGATCATATGGGGGGATGTATGGCTCATATGCAAACATGAGATGACCATAGTTAGCTTCACATATGCTCTCAAGACACGTTATACCTCCCGCCTCTGCAAACTCAGAGAACTACATTATCTTAACGTATCTAGGAGTCATAACTATATCCTTAGGCAAAACTGCATCAGGTAAAAGTGAGTTGCCAAAACTGTCTTTGATAAATTGACCATTACCAGAACTTTTAATGAATCGACTGGGAGTTTTGTTTTAAAGAAATGCTTAAGAGTGAATAGTATTATATAATTTCAAGAAAGAGAAAACCATATATTTTGGAGCAGTATTTGTGAGGAAATAATTCATAGTTCATGGTATTGAGAAGTGTCCAAGGCTTCTCTGGGTGAATCAAGGGTTCTGTTTGGACAGGATGGGTTTTAGTGGCATTGAACCACATCCAGTCCACATTCACCTTTACCCACCAGCCATGTAAAGCGGCATAGAAATTACATTCTTACTTGAGCTGCAAGATAAATCTACCTGTTACAAACTCTTAAACACAATAATTTTTAAAGGACTCTTCGCATAATCAGCAGTTTCAATGCCATGAATTCCATGTTTCAGTTTCTCTTTCTCTCAAGAAAGTTATGTAATAGCTTTCAGCTCTGCCTCTACTCACAACCTGTGTCCATATTGCTTTTGCAATACGATTAGTCAGATTTCCCCATGGATGACAAGTACAAGGCAAGGTCGGATCTGAGGTCAGTTTGTGTTCTCTTCCTTTGCCATCATTCTTTATGTGCCCTGACATTTCAAATCAGTCATTAAAAAATAGTTAAAGGCAGCTGCTGTTTAGTTCTTTGCTCTGGTGAGACTAGTATTACCCGTGCTTACTCTAGCGGGGAGAATTGCCTTGGTAAGTATAACTTAGATATACAAAGTCTATTATTTAGGTCAACTGAAAATTGAGTTTGATCTCAGAGAACTCACTCTTTAAAGATGGCGAAGAATAGAATGCAAACCTAGCTGTTTATTTGAAATTAAAGTTATGTATTTTCACTATCTGCCTCTGTAAAATAAACATGTTAGAAGTTTACGGATATATTGGGCAAGAAGCATTCATATTGGCTCCTATTATTTTAGTATATGACTATTAGATTTCACTTGATTAAGAATTTTTATTTAGTAAATTTTTCTTATAGTGAATTCATAGCATGTAAACAAACACAAATACTTTTTATAAATCTTGAAATTATTAAGAGTATTTTGTTGTGATTATTTTGTATTTGTATTTGTATTTTGTTGTGATTATTATAACATGGTTCTGAGAAATTTCAAGCTATTTTTAACCTAAATTTTGCTGAAATGGGTTTATGGAACTATGTGATTCATGAGGGTCAGTATTGGAGGATTTATGCTTTCTAGCCGGTGGTCCTTAGTTAATTAAAAAGGCCCTTTGTGCATTTTTCATCTATAAAATAGAGACAATAATTGGTATTACATCATGGAGATTTTGGAAAGATTAAATGAGTTAATGATAAGAGATTAATAATCATTAATGATAAAATGTTTAGACAAGAGCCTGTAAATAATAAGTGTTCAACAAATATTAGCTGCATAATAGTTATTATTAATTCTTATACTTAAGAGTGAATAGTATTATAAAATTTCAAGAAGGGATTGAGAACATTCTGGAGATACACTTGATAGATTGGTATAGCTACTAAATTTTATTTAATTGAAGTTCAAGATGCTTTCCATGTTCACATACTAATAGCAAGGGACTAAGTCATTGGATTAATCCAAAGGATGCTCCTGAATTTGTGCCAGAGAATTAGTTGCCCTTTACAGAGTATAGGGTTGTTTCCCTCAAGAAATTTAACTTAAAATGCTTAATTTGAGATAGTAGGAGAGATGGCCTAGATATGCTATAGGAAATTGGCTTATTTGGGCTCAAGGAGTCTTACACTTTGTACCAAATTGCACAACAAGCACGTTTTTTGTTCCTGAACAGGTTTCTGCATGTTTGTGCTGAGCTTGGTGAAGAAACACTATCGTCTGCAGTTTTACATGGTGTGTATCAACGCATAGTCATTACATGTGACAAAAACCTTCCCCTTTGTTTTTCTGTAGTGAGAAGATGTAACCTAAACTGTTAACTCATGTCTTGCCTCAATATGAGGGGCCTTTCAATTTCAGGTGACAATTAAATATAAAACATTGAAAATGTTTTGAGGATTTTAAAATTTTAACTATTTTCAAAGCTTCCTAAAATCTTTTTCTCTGAATACTTTTAAAGGTTGGAAAATTAAAGTATTGAATTCCTTAAATTTACAGAAATGTGAAGAATTTTCATAGTTTCCTATACAGTTCCTGAGTCTTGACACATCTACCACGGTGTTCTGTGGAAAGTAACCATGTTTACTTGCTTGAGCACGAGTGTAAAGGTAGCAGAGCACATGTTTTCTTGGTAGCTGTGCTTAGTCACAGAATTGCTTAATTCTTCTTGGCATACATATCTTGTTCAGTGTACCAAAGTCCGTGTTTCATGAAATTTATCACTGTATGTGATGAACTTTCCTCCTTTTCTTAAACTGTAGCTCATTATAAGACTGTGTGGTTTAATGTAGGATTTAGATCTGTGAGTTCATGTATTAGAAAGGCTTGATTGGATTGGCAATGCATTTTCTATCCATTTGTGCTTTGTTTTCCTCCATCAAGACATTCTGCGGAGCATTTGTTAGGAAATTGTAGTGTTTCTTACATTCCTAAATTCAGAGGATCTGAGAATGAAGAGTAAAATTTTTAATGAAAATCTAGAAACAAGACAAATTAGAAATAGAATCTTCTATGAGAATATAAATAGTGCCTAGTGGAAAAAAAATGATGCATTTTGAAGCCACCAGGGTAAAAGAAAATTAGATCTTATAAGCAGATAAAAATAAAATGAAACAAAATAACCAATATAATGTATTATTTACTGAAATGAGAAATAGGTTTATGAGGGATAAATTGAAATCCTAAGAATTATAAAAAGAGATTTTATAAATTGCCACAGAAGTTGTAAGACTGGTTCATGGAAATGTTGCTTTTTTTTCTTTACATTCTCCTCATACTGAAGATGTTAAAAGTCACGACAGTAGCTGTCTCTCAGGCCCAATGGAATTGATAAAACACAAAAATCTTTGAAAATTTGAGATTGAATACTGTCATTGAATGGACCTGGTATGGGCAATTGCACCCTGCTGGTTTGAATCATTTGAAGCTAGAAATCTTTAGGAGAGAAAGTTTACCATAATAAACTCAGAAAAAGATTAATTTTGGCATTTTGGCAACTGCAGAAAGCATCCAGAACGAAGTGTTCCTCTCTAGATGCTGTAACAACACTGTAAATTTCTCATTATCATGTAAATCTAATGATTGAAGATTGTGGTTTATATTTGTGTTTTTTAATTTAGTAATGTAGCTGTCATTAGCATTCTATTTGTGTATACGTAAAGATTACTTTGTTAAATTTTTTCATTATTTTAAGATTTCAGTAGTTAATAAAATGAATATAATTTACTAACAGCATTTATTTTATAGGACCTTATCTTACAAATTTTGACCAAAAGTTAGGGTAGAAATTTGTGTTGTCAAAGTCACTGTTGCTTCTTTGGCTACACTGATCAGTTGTGTTTACTAATTTTTGTGTTGTTGGGCTATTAACAGTTTGCATGGACGCATGTCACTTTACTGATAACCGTTACTCAGTCCCACCTGGTCATCCAAAATCTGTTTGAAGGCATGATATGGTAAGGGAACAGTATATGCTGCTTTATATTCATATCATAGCACTTTCAAAGCTCTTTAACATTGGACAGTGTCTTACACATTTCTACTAAAATGTGCTATTTGTGTATTTCATTAAAATATCTTATTGAGTTTTGCTTACTGTTTGACAACTAAAGACAAAGTACTTCATTAACAACTAAAACCTTTTTATTCAGGTTCCAAATAGAATGCAGAAAGTACCCCATAAACAAGTAATTATACTTGCATGTGTTAATAAATTCTAATGTGACTTTTTGCTAAGAATAGACTATAAAGGTATTAAGATATTATATACACAGAATCAAAAGAATATGAAAGTTTGCTTGTCAGAAAACCATGTGTCAGAAATGCATTTTTTCTAGGTGAAAATTGGGTGGGTTCTCATTGCTTTCACATAGGAATAGGTTTCCAGATATGTGGAGTTAACTGGCTCTGTAGCCGTGACTTACATATTCAGAAAGGATTTATTTTTTTTTTTTTTAAGCTTTTTTTTGGCCAGGGCTGGGTTTGAACCCACCACCTCCGGCATATGGGGCTGGCGCCCTACTCCTTTGAGCCCAGGCGCCACCCTCTCAGAAAGGCTTTTTATTAGTTATAAATTATAAAACTTAAGTTGGAATGGAGAAGAAACTTAAGATTTTAAAAAAAACCTGTTTGTCTTCTTCCTTGTACAGTGAAAAAAAAAAAATCTGACCCTATTTTTCCCACATTCATTTTAATGGATTAAAGTATATTACAGTTGATGGGTTTTATCAAGATAAATTTTATTCCCTTGACAAGTTTATGTTTTTCTACCAAGGGAGGTGTGTGTGTATTTGTATAAATAACTGGAATCCCTTTACTGTCGTCTTCCATGTAGTGTACAAACTTTTAATTAATGGAGACAGTTACTGGAGTAAGTAGGTGCTATACAATTAGTAGAGTTTAATGCAGTCATAACTAAGGTAGAATTAAAATTAATGAAAGGCTTCTTAAGATGAACTTTTAGTCTGCATATTATTATTATTACTTGTTCCACATAAAACTAAAATTTGATCTGGACATCGTAACTTGTGCCTATAATCCTACCTACTTGGAAAGCTGAGGCTGGAGGATTGTTTGAGCCCAGGGATTTAAGACCAGCCTGGGTAACGTAGGGAGACCATGTCTCCAAAAAAATGTAAAAAAAACTAGCCAGAGGTAGTAGTGTAAGCCTGTAGTCCTAGCTACTTAGGAGGGTGAGGTGGGATGATCACTTGAGCCCAGCAATTTGAGGCTACAGTGAGCTATGATAGCACCACAGCTGTCCAGCCTGGGTAATGGAAAAGACTCTGTCTCTAAAATAAGTTAAAAGTTTTTTTTAAGAATCCTAAGATTTTAATATCTGTAACTATAGAAATAGATAATTTAAGATTTTCTTTAGCATTATTCTCCTAGCATGTTTGTTTATTTGTAGATTTTGCTACATTTAAATTGCTAAATGGGCAAATTTGGTGGACAAGCATTGTTTGCTAAGGTTTTGGCGAGTTCTGTCTTGTGGACTAGGCTGCAGTGCCATCCAAAGGGTCACTCCACTAGTTTATTGTGAGTCACAACCTGTAAGATGAATATTTGCTACTTAATCATAGGAGCTTTTTTTTTTTTTTTTTTTTTTTACAGGTTCCTTGTTCCAATATCAAGTGTTATCTGCAATGACATAACTGCTTACCTTTTTGGATTTTTTTTTGGGAGAACTCCATTAATTAAGGTAATAGAAAAGTATGGCAGATTGAAGATATTAGTGATTCCAGTTGTTTATGCACACACATGTACATACACACACACACACACACACACACACACACACACACACACATACCCTGGTAAAAAAAACGTACAGCTGCCAGGGAAATAAAATTTATCTTTATACACATAAAACCCATCAACTGCAAAAGACTTTATTCAATTAATCAGCTTAAAATGAATGTGAGAAAAATACTCAGTTTTTTAAAATCTTAAGCATTTTCTCCATTCCAACTGATTTTTAAGTTTTATAATTTTTAGCTAATAAAAGTGCTTTATTACAACGTAGTGCTGTTGGACATGTTTGATTTCGGAGCTCCTTGGATTTTCTTTAGCTGCACTTAGCATTGCCATGTGGGGCAGTGAGCCGTTCCCAAGAATCCCATCCAAGTTCTTCAGCAGATATCCCCTGGCTGCCTCGTCAGGGCTTGACTTCATTGCCTGTCAGGCCTCACTCGATCTTTCTCTGACCTCTGGTTCTTCACTCTCCCCTGCGGCCTTCCAGAGAAGCCTTTCCTGACTCCTCTCTCCCCTCTAGGCATCTCCTCCTGTACCAAACTCGCTGAAAGAGAACATTATGCCGCCTTCACATACCATGTCTATTTATTTGTAAGACCGTTATGTCCAAACTCATTTCAGAAAAAGATCTGGGGGCCTTACAATAAAGTACTGGTGAAATGCAGGTAATAGTGACAGGTTAAGACGAGGGAAAGGGAATACCCAGGAGCAGACTGTGTTGTGGAGGCAAAGAAGGGAATGAGTTAAGTCACATAGTTCTCCTTTTGGGGGAAAAGAAACCAATCTTTTAGGGAGAGCAAATGTTTTTCTAGAGCTGTTTTCCACATAGTTCTTTTGGGGAAAAAAAAAACCCCAATCTTTTAGGGAAATCAAACGATTTTCTAGAGCTGTTTTCTTAAAAATCCTTTCACGTTGGGGCTTCAGGCCAGATTTACTTGGTTGACATGCTGAGTAGCGTCTTCTCCCTCTAACAAATATGGACATTGCTTGGCTATTTTGACGTTTTGCTATTTTGAACGCAGTTTTAGGGGGACAGTTGTTCAGACACAGAACCTGCCTGTTCAGAGTGGTGGGACAGGAGTTGTGCATTCCAGAAGAATTCATAAACTGCCTGCTCTTCAGAAACCTTTGTAGGACTTTTTACCTTACCCTTAGGAGGAGCCACAAAGAGCAGCCCCCGCTGCAGGGATACTTGTAAGCAAGCTCTGCACTTCTAAAAGATTTCTAACGTTGCTCTGGAGCCAGCAATTAAGTATTCAAGAGCTCTGTACAGGCTGAGAAGTTTTTGGCTTGGGAAGCCTTCAGAAAGGCTACTGCAGCTGCAGGGAAATCTCAGCCCCTGATTTTGAGCAGAGCTTTCCAGTGAATTTACCAAGCTACGTGAGTTGCAAGATAGACCTTAAGATAATTGAACATTTAACTTCTAAATCAGTGTGATATGAATCAATTTAATTTGGTAAGTTATCTTTGAAATAATCAACAGGCACTTTGAATCTGAGCCACCCGTAACTTGATGGGAGTAATACCAAATTATCCAAGGAGATTGTCCATTCTCTGTGGCCAAATTGTTATCAGATTCATCAAGAAACCATTTCTGCCAACCTTTTCATTTTGGGCTTTAAGGATCATAAGGACAAAAGGTCTATAAAGAACTCTTGTGGGCTCAGTGCCTGTGGCTCAAGCCGCTAAGGCGCCAGCCACATACACCTGAGCTGGCGGGTTCAAATCCAGCTCTGGCCCGCCAAACAACATTGACGGCTGCAAACAAAAAATTGCCCAGCATCGTGGCGGGTGCCTGTAGTCCCAGCTACTTGGGAGGCAGAGGCAGAAGAATTGCTTGAGCCCAGGAGTTGGAGGTTGCTGTGAGCTGTGATGCCACAGCACTCTACCCAGGGCAACAGCCAGAGGCTCTGTCTCAAAAAACAAACAAAAAAAGAACTCTTGTGGCTTAGTCTGTAAACCATTTTTGTCTTCAGGAACTTCACTCTGATATTTGGCTTCTATCCTCAGTGATCAAATGACCAAATCCCATTTACATGATCATCCTTCTCCAACATGGCACCTCTGGGCAATTAGCACCGTCCACTCCTGACGCTTTTCCTCCTGGCCCTGCCCACAGAGTTCCAGATTCCATATTCTTGTCCTCAAATGCCCCATTGACTGGGAGACAATAGCCTGACTCTGAAATAAACACTATCGATTCTTACAAGCACAATGCATGCATCCCTTTCTTTCTGGAGATGGACATGGAGTGTGAAAAAGGAGAGAAAAGGATATGTGAATACTTAACAAGCAAATATAATATTTGGGGGCAGTGGACTATTTTGCCACTTCAGAAAGAAATGATTGTGTGCGGCACATGAGTGTGTGAAAACCTGGTGTGCTGCAGGGTCCCTGTTTGCTGTATTCCTTCTATTTCTGGTCAATAGCAGGTCATTACTGGTCACATGTACCTGGCATGTACATATCCCATCCTTATTCCGAGAACTTACACCAACTATTATGGCATGTTATATAAGCATAAAAGCCATGGGCGATTATTTCAGTATAGAGTTTATAGTCCTCTGAAAGAAAAACAAATGAATTGAGGCTATTTAAGAGGATCAAGCGCATCTTCACAGCACATCAAATGTTTGAGTGCTCATCGTGTATGTAAATGCCACTAGAGAGATTGACACAGGCAAATCAGGATCACAGAATGAAGGGAAAAGGGTTCTAAACCACAGTAGTAGGAAGAAAGCAGAGGGATGTACAAGACATTGCAGGAACTCCCTGAAGAGAGTCGCACGTGCTCTGTGATTTGTGATGCAGTAACAAGCTTTCCTTTTATCTGGCCTTCTTTTAGCTATCTCCTAAAAAGACCTGGGAAGGATTCATTGGTGGTTTCTTTTCCACAGTCGTGTTTGGATTCACTGTGAGTTTTACTAGGATTTTTATCTTATGTTTATTTTGAAAAATGATGCTAAGTTTATTAGTCTACTGTAAACCTGAAGAAATTTAACTACAGCTTGCTAATGTATCTGTTGAGACCAACTAAACAGAACCTGTTCTGTAACTCAGTAGCTCTTAGCCTGGCTGCACGTAGAATCAGTAGAATCACGTAGGAGCGTCAACAAAAACCTGTGCCTTAGTCTTCCCCCAGGCCAGTTAACTCCTCCAGGTAATTCTGATGCACAGCCAGGTCTAAGACCCACTGAGGTGCTGCTGTGTTTCAGTATTTCCTAACAGCTGTTCTGCCTGTGGGGGACCCAAGTACTGGGCAGTGGTGGCTCTGAGTTTCGGCAGAAAACACAAACGATGCTGAGGAGTTCTGCCTTCTTATACCCGGTGGCCGAGGGTGGTTACTGCTATGAGTCTACCTTGCAGAAGAGTCTGTTAATTTTAAACAATTAATGTTTACTTTAGTCATGAATAATTGATACTATTCTTGTTTTAAAAATTAGTTTACAGTTGTGAAATTCAGGTTTTTATTACAAATTGCCTAGTTAAGTTAATAAGGGTACAGTAAAACGGCTGAATGTAAGACAAATACACAAAGAAATTACAAAATTCAATTTTTTAACTCTCTAGCCTCTGACAGCTTTAGTTATATTCTTTACTCAAATGTAGAATAACTAGTAACAACATAAAACTTTGAGGGAGAGCAAATATACAAATAAATGGAACTCTGCCATGATTCTAGGTAGGAAACCACCATAATTCCTTCATTTAATTTGTAAGTCTAAATCATTCTCAATGAAAATCCCTATAAAATTTGATAAAATTACTCCAGAGTTTTTCTTATAGAATATCAATGAGATAGTATTGATAAATGGAATGAAAAAGGATCCAGCCACGTCTACTGCTTTTACTTTACAAAATAAGGACAATTAAAAAACTATTAAACTAAGTAATACTGTAAGAATTTGGTATTATTAAAGATTAATATAGAAATACTACAAGAATAGCCATATTATTGCAAGAAAATAAAGGGCTGCCATATAAGAAAATAATGCTGGCTGGGCACGGTGGCTCATGCATGCCTGTAATTCTAGCATTTTGGGAGGCCGAGGCTGGTGGGTTTAAGACCCTGAGCTCATGGGTTCCAGACCAGCCTAAAGAGCAAGGCCTTGTCTCTAAAAATAGCCAGGCATTGTAGTAGGTGCCTGTAGTCCCAGCTACTCAGGAGGCTGAGGCAAGAGGATTGCTTGAACCCAAGAGTTAGAGGTTGCTGTGAGCTATGACGCCATGGTACTCAACCAAGGGCAACAAAGGGAGGCTCTGTCTCCGAAAAGAAAAAAGAACGTAATGTATGACAAATAAGAAGGAGGGAAATTATCTGTATTTACAAGTAAAAGGTTTTGAGGAAACTGATTATTTAAAAGCCAAATCACTTTCTACTATTCTAGAACGATATTTGAATCTTTGTTAACCATTCTTAATGGCTACAAGAGAGAAGAAAAAGAGAATAAACTGTTGTCTTGCAATTTAAATTTATAACAGGATATTTTATTTTATGGGTTGTTTACTCTCCTGGCAGAAAACACCTAGTTTTAAAAACTGTAGTCATATGGCCAAGGAAAGAATAATTGAGTCAAAGTTTTCAGGAGTGGCTAGGAATAAAGGTTTTTTTTTTGTTTGTTTGTTTGTTTTTTAACCTGTACTATTTTATACTATTTTCTCAGCAGTTTTGAATCACTGGTTAATTAACTGATGAAACTAATACAAGCTTATTTGCAAAAACTTTAATCTTTTACTCTCCCGTATCTTTATAACTGTGATCATGCAGAGGTTGAAATTTCATTGATTTCAAAAACTATGATTTGTCTAAAGGTCTTTCAAGTCTTTTGCGGGGGTAATTCTGACCATCTAACTTTAAAACTACATAGCAGAATGTAAATACAAAGCAATTCTGGCATTCCCTCTCTGGCCTTTCTGACACATAACTTAACATATACGTATTTGCTTTGTTATTCAGGCTGCCTACGTGTTATCCAAATACCAGTACTTTGTGTGCCCCGTGGAATACCGGAGTGACGTGAACTCCTTTGTCACAGAATGTGAGCCCTCCGAGCTTTTCCAGCTTCACAGTTACCCACTCCCACCCTTTCTAAAGGCAGTGTTGAGACGGGTAAGAGTAATAATTCAAGGTTAGGGATCCTCCACTTTGACGATAAGTTTCTTTAAAAGTGGAATTAAAAAAATAAATGAAATGAAAGTGGGATTCAGATGTAACTGATTTTCTGTAAAATCTTTAACTCTTTGATATAGGCGTGTTTATCATCAGTCTTGTATTCCGTCCCCAGGGGAGTTCTCTGTCCTGAATTTGAAATGAGTTGTGCACTAGGAATTTATTTGCCTAATGATTTAAAAACCGATGATAATTTATTTTCTATTTGTTTTGAAAGTATTTTTTTTCAATATTTCATAGGTTTGTACAAATCAAGTGGATTAGAATGAGTTTCACGTGTTATTTATTATGAGTAACTTAATTAAAAATTCACCAGTTCAAAAAGCCCTTGATTTTTAGAGGACATTTATGAATACAGAAAGCTGCTGGTTTTAAAAATTAGTTTTCCTTCCAAAGGGACATTGAGGCCACGTAAAGGTACCTTGAGATCTTTCACTAGAGCAGAGTGGTGACATTCTCCCCAGTAGAACCTTCTTGGTCTATGGCAGGGGTGGCGAACACAAAGAGCCAAAATTTTAAACTGTGAGCGTCAGAGAGCCACACCACGCAGTGACCTGCCAAAACAGACAAACACTCACACAAAAGCATATAATTTTAACAATAATATATTAAACACATAAT
>CAUYPK010012366.1:0-19749 GCA_963574355.1 Loris lydekkerianus | reverse complement strand
TAGAAGAATGTTTTAATTTGCATACTCAAATATTTTTTGAATGAATTGTTACAGTGTCTCCAAAATATTTTGAAATGGTTTAGCAAAACATATGTGTGAAGCATAAATGGCAAAATGTTAATGACTAACTGGTGTGTATGTGGATATTCCCTGTTCTATTTTTTTCTATTTTCTGTATGTTTAAAAGTATATAATAAAAATACTTGATTTTTTAAAAATTAAAAAAAAATAAAACATAATGAACATGTTTATGATTTCTCTCTCAGTGAATCTGTTAGTTTTGCCATAGTGGTATTGATAGTGTTTGAAAAACTTTTAGGTTATATAGGGCTTTAATTAAAATAAAATTTCATTACAATTACAAAAACTTCCATGTGTACATGAATGTTTTATTATAGAAGCATTATTCACAGTAGCATGAAAGTGGATGCAACTCAGCTATCCATGCACAGATGAATGGATAATATATAATGTATTTAAACAATGGAATGTTATTCAACAATAAAAAAATGAAGTGCTGATACATGCTAAATTTACATTGTGGTGAAGTTCCATAACTCTATTGATATATTAAAACCACCAATTTGCATATTTTAATGGGTGAATTTTATGTTATATAAATTATGTCTCAATAGACATGCAAAGAAGAAAAGTCAAATGGTTCCCTGTAACACCAGTAAAGACTAATTAGAATGTAAAGTTAAAAAAAAAGGCTGTAGCACTCCCCCAAATGAGATATTTATTACTCTAACAACATACTAAGTTTGCAAACTTTCCACTGTGTGTTTAGGTTGGCAGCACTGTACAAACAATGTGGTAAGGGTAAGGTTTCATACCTTGGTCTGTCAAGGTCTCACAGCTGTGCTCATGTCAATGGGTGGTGGTGCCTTGCTGAGTGGCATTCATTATTTTTGCTGCGTGTTTTTGTGTGCTATCACAAGAATGTTAAAGCTTGACTTAGAGCAAGGAATGAATATTAAATTTCTTCTTAAGGTTGACAAGAGTGAAAGTGAAATTAGAGGCATATTAGCCCAAGCTTATGGGGGTAATTCCATGAAGGAACCAGTAATGTACAAATGGATTAAACATCTTTCTGAGGGAAGAGATATAATGTAAACAGCTATTATTTAATATAAAAAAATTAAAAAAGAAATGAACTGAATGTAAAAATGTAAAAAAACAAAGGAAAAGTCAGGGTGGTCAGTAACAAAAGGAACTGAGAAAAATATTCCAAAAATTTGTTGCATCATGTGTCAAAATTGTTGGCTGACTATGAGAAGCATAGCAGACCAAGTAAACATTGATAGAGAAACAGGGAAATCTTAAATGAAAATCTTGGCATGAGAAAGCCGTGGCTCTTGCTTCATCACTGACAATGCACCAGCTCACATTGCACTGCCTGTGACAGAGTTTTTAGCCAATAAACAAGTAACAGTATCAAAACATCTTCCCTCTTCAGGTTCCCTGATCTGGCTCCCTGTGAGTTTTTTCTTTACCCAAAGATAAAGGAAATATTGAAAGGAAGACGTTCAGGACCTCAGGGGTAATTTGATGGTAGCTTTGATGGCCCCTCCAGAAAAAGAGCTCCAAAAATGCTTTGAAGGGTGGACCCAGTGCTGATGTTGGTGCACAGCTTCTCAGGGGGAGTACGTTGAAGGGGACTGTAGTCAAATTCAGCAACGAGGTATGCAGCACTTTTTCTAGGATGGGTTCACGAACTTAATTGTCAAACTGATTTGTATATACAAATCATATATGTGGAAATCTCCAAAAACTCATGAAAGAAATAAAAATATTTCAATAAATGGGGAGATACACTGTCTTCATAAATTGGAGAGTAAATATTATTAAGATTTCAATTCTTCTCAATTTAATCGGTAGATTTAGTAGCTCTGAAGGTCCCATCAAACTATTTTGTAAATATCAATAAAGTGATTCTAAAATTTATATGGAAATACAAAGGATTCAGAATTGCCAAAACAAAACTGAAAAAGAAAAAAAGGTGGAAAACTCACAATATCTTATTTTACTACAAAGCTACAGTAGAATAGCCATATGTATATGCTGAGCAGAATGGAACATTCAGAAATAGATGCAGTGAACTATGTCAACTGGTTTAGGTGAGCAGAAAGGCAATTTGAGGGAAAAAGGGTAACCTTTTTAATAAACAGTTCAGGAGCAATTGGATGTTCATATGCAAAATAATGAAACCAGATCCAGACCTTACACTAGTCAGAAAGCTAACTCAAAATAAATTATACATCCAAATATAAAATTATAAAGGTTTTACAAGAAAACATAGGAAAACATCCATGAGACTTTGGCCATGGTAATGAGCTTTTAGACATAATTCCCAAATCATAACCTATGATAGAAAAAAAAAATAGACAAGTTGGACTTTCTTAAAACTAAAACTTCTGTTCTGTGAAAAAATATTAGGAAAATGAAAAGACAAGCTACCCAATGGGAGAAAACATTAAAAGTAATTTGTATCTGATTAAGTTCTGTATTCAAAATATTAAATATTTAAATCTCAACAAGAAGAAAATAAACAGCCCAATTTCAAAAATAGGCAACACATGTAAATATTTTGAACACACACACAAACAGGTATATGGAAAGATGTTCAACATCATTTGTAATTTAGGAAAATTCATATTAAAATAATCTGAGATGGCTAACCTCCCCAAACTGACAATACCAATTTCTGTCGAGCTCTCTCTCACTGCTGTGGGAATGAAAAATGTTAGAGCTCTCCTGGGTGACAGCCTGGTGGTTTCCTGCAAAGGTAAATGTAGTCTTGCCATGCAATTCAGTAATCATACACTCAGACGTTTACATAATCGTTATGAGTATATTGGTCCACACAAAAACCTGCATGTAAATATGTATAGAAGCTTTATTCAGAATTGCCGAAACTCAAAGCAACCAAGATGTGTTTTACTAGTGAATAGTTAAACAACTGTGGTGCACCCAAACCATGAAAACTTATTCAGGAGGGACTGAGAGGGACACAGTAACACGGTGCCTACTCTGTGTATGTTGTTAAGTGAAAGAAGACTCATGGGTTACCTCTTGTACTGGTTCATTAACAGGCTGCCAGGGATCTGGGGGAGAGGGATGAATAGGGGAAGTACAGGTATTTTTATGATTCTGTACGATACTGTGATGGTTGATACATGGTACTACATTTGTCAAGACCCATAAAGCTTTATGGAAGAAGGAGTGAAACTTAATGTGTGAAGATTTAAAAAATAAGGGGTGGAGGAGGAATAGAATATATATTGTGATAGAATACATACTGTGACAAAATAATGTAACTGTATTACAAATGTATGAAATGACCAGGTGGTTGGGCCAAAGGTGTAGACACCTTTTCTACAAAAGCTGTAGAACTTTGGAACTAAGAGAAGACTGGAGGATGAAAGGTGAAAGGAACTGTTTATTTGTTCTGTATTCTAGCTGATAAAGTTGATTCCAGTTAGGATGCAGGTTAGCAAGTCTGAAACCACTGTATATATGCACTGGAACTGAGCAGTTAATCGAAGGATGGCGGATGGTAGGAAGCAGGTTTGTTGCTGTTGAAGTGTGAGGATATGGAGAAGCCAGGGGAAGACTAGGTGGTCATGTGACAGTGGTAAGAGTCAGAGAAAGAGCTCATATTTAGCTCAAGACAGGTATTCATGGATATATGAAGAAATATTTATAGAAATGTATATAATCTTGTGTTAATGTACACATGCTTTTTTTCCTATGTCATCTGAAGAGTCATAGAAGTAACAATACTGTAACAGCAAAGAGCACATTCAGGGCCCAGATTATGGTATTAGTTCTCCAACGAAAGAAACCAGAACTCCTGGAAGAAATGGATGACTCTAGGGATAGGGAGAAAATATACAAGATGAGAGTGGCACATCTTCTAGTGCCAGAGTAATAAAGTGGTTAAAAACCCCACAACCCTCCTCAAGTACAGCTGAACCTCTGTAGTTGGCAACCTCCCCACACTGAGCCATTGTACACTTCGGTACAGCAGGCCTCGTTCCTTCTGTTGACCATCTCTATGTGTTGACCGCTGTGTTATAGTCCCTCATGTGGTCAACTTACAGAGGTTCTCCTGCATGTGGGTATGTTAGTGAGATACCCAGCCAATCCAAAGAGCTCTAGTGGACAAAGCTGGAAAAATACAGCAACAAGCAACTAAAATGTAGTATTGTAGTATAATCCAATGTATGAAGTATATACCCTTGAGTCCACATTAATATAAACAAATCAGTGAGTAAATATATAAAGGGGAGCCAATAACTGACTACACCATGCAAAGGCATTTTAAGTAATTTCTGTACGTGTAGATACCCTGCTTTCAAGGAGGTGGAACATGATGCCCACCCTTAACTGTGGGCTGTGTGCAGTGACTTCCCTACCTGAGCACACCCAGCCTCAGCCAGGTGATCACAGACAATGTCAACAGTGGAAAGTCAAGTTGAGTACATGTGCCTTTGATACCTTGTGATGAGAATGAGAATGGTACTCTACCTCTGTGCTCTTTGTCCCCCAAACAAAAACCCCAGCTGAATCACGAGAAAACACGAGTCAAATTCTGACTCAAGGACACTCTACAAAATATTTGGCCATCACTTCTTTCAACTTCAAGGTCATCAAAGACAAGGGAAGATTCAGGAACCATCCCACCCAAGAGAAGCCTAACGAGACACAATAACTACACGTAAGGTGAGATCCTGGGACAGACAAAAGACATTAGCTAAAAAGTAAGGAAATCTGGAAAATTATAGAGGTCAGTTAATGATAATGCATCAACATGGCTTGATTAGTTGTGATGGAGGGAGTGCACTAACACACAACGTTACCAGCAGAGGAGAGGGGTGCAAACATATGGGAACTCTGTATTATCTTTGCAATTTTTTTTCTCTGTAAATCTAAAACTATTTTAAATTTTAAATTTGCAGAAAGTGTGTATTAGGTCTTGACACATTAAAGATCAGCTTGCACTGAGTATGTTCAAAAGAGTTACAATGGCAGAGTGTGGACTTCCTGAAGTGACTCTTTTCTTGAAAGTGGTGAGATTTCTTTGTGTATGTTTCAATGCCCATTAAAAAGTCTCTTCACATTGTAGGTTCATCTCAGACAGCAACAAGAACAGAATTCACAGCAGGTTGCTTCAAGAATCTGCCTGCTCTCTGGAAGCTCTGTGACAGCAAAGAAGGGGTCATGGGGTTGACATGTCCACTTGCCCAAGGTGCATCTGGAGCAGAGTGTGCATGGGGAAAAATAAACAAGCAGAGGAGAGAAAGGCCTGGAAACAATGAGCACAAACTCCTGCTGACAGCACCAGGGAGCTGAGCGTGGAGAAGCAAAGGCTGTTGCTGCTGCAGGCTCCTTGATGTTGCACCCGCCCAGGGGCAGTGCACGTCATCAGGCTTGACACCGCCCCCTCCAGGCAGCTTCCTTGTTCCTTGAAAGTGCAGCTCCTTGCTTCCTCTCTTTCTGTAATTCTTCCAAAATGAGTTTAATTACTGCTTAGATAATTTTAGAAACTTCTCAGCCTCTCAGTTCCCAGACCTTCTTGCCTCCAATGATCCTATCCTCCCCACCCCTGCCACCATCTGACTGCAGACTCTGCCATTACCAGCAACTCTGTCTTCCTGATTTTGAGCACAGCCCTCTGCAGTAGCTCTGCACGTCCCCCACGTGACCCTGTTGCAGCCACACGGGCGCCCTGAGGACCCCACCCACTGAACATGCCTCCTTTAACTCTTCCCACCTCTCCCTTCACCAGCCTGTATTTTGTGATTCAGTGCTGGAGTTGCTCTCCTGCATCCGCCCTGGCCCCTCTGCTGACCCTCCCTCTGTCTTGCCCTCCTGGTATCTTCAGGGGGCGGTGTGGGCATCAAGCTTGGAGGCAGAGGCCTGCAGACAGGAGTGGTGCTGGGAAATCCTCTCCAGAAAACACCTGTGGGTACACTAGGGAGCAGAGATGGTCATCAGCACCAGAGCTGGGCGAGGGGGTGCCAAAGGATGCCCAGAAGGACAGCTGGGTTCCAAGCACATCATTCCCCACTACCCAAATGCTGTCCACGTTTCTTGCACCTGCCACTCAGAGGGAGTCGTGCACTCACATTCCCCCCACCTGAAGCCCGCACATGGTCAATATGACTGTCAGTCTCTGGTCCTCACACTTCTTGCCTCTCAGCAGCCTCTGGCACAGTGGTGACTTACCCCTGAGAGCACAACTGTCCTCAGCTGCTGGACTCCCACTTAGTAAATGACATCTTTCCAACTCCTTCTCGGCACCATTCTAATTTTTCTAAACTTGGGGGTGCCTGGAGCTCAGTCCTGGGCCTTGTCTCTCAGTAACATCATCAGTTTCTGTGATTTTGCATGTTGTCTGTGTGCCAAAATGTCTGTTTCTCCTCCACCCACCCTTCCCTTAAAACTTCAGACTCAAACACCCCATTCCCTGTTTTACATCTCCCTCCTGTGACACTTCTCAAACTTGAAATTCAAGTCAGAAACTTGACTTGTGACTCCTTCAGACCAGGAAGGAGTCCTTCCTGCCCTTGTGTGCTCTTCACACCACAGTTAATGGTCACTCTTTCCTCCTGTCTTGTTCCTTCCGGTGACTGTGGGGACTGGTTCTCATACCCCACTTCCATCGCATCAACAAATCCTGTCACCTCTAACTTCAAAAATATCCCAATTCCCTGTACTTCCCACTTGTTGCTGCTACCTTGACCAAGCCACTATCATTCTAATCTAGATTAAATTGGCCTCCCACCTTTTTCACTTAAGCTCAATTCTCTTCAGAGCTCTTTATACACAAGGCAGACAGCTTCCCCCTTCCCTGGGACATGAAGTGAAGCTGAGCCCTGCAGTGGCCTCTAAGGCCTCCTCCGTGGTGGGCTTTGGCTCCCGCCTGTGAGACAGCATCACCGGCCCCCGCGTCCTTGCATTGATACCTCTCTTTGCTTAATAGTCTCCCCCATTAGGAGAGAGCCGATGGCTCAGTGCAGCACTTCTGCTCAGCCCCCTCCTCAGACGTCAGCTTCGCAGAGCTGTCCTGACCACTCAGTTTAAAATGACACCCCCCAACATCTCCCTCCTTAATTTTGCCTCCTAGCACGTGAGCCCACCTAGCCACACACATGTAAGTTTACTCCTATCTTGCTCTGCTGGAATGTAAATGCCACAACTGAGACTCATTCTGCTTCTTCAGGGCTCTACACCAAATAAACAGAACAGAGCCTGGCACACACCAGATGTGTCAGCCAGCTCAGGGAGGAGTGCGTGGCTTTCTACCAGCATGGAATTCCCTTGCTTAAAATATTTCTGTGGCTTTTTTGGGATGAAAACTCCTCCCCACCCCTCATCCTTCCTCCCCAGCATGGGTGACATTGTGACAATTGCTTCAATTTCCAGGGTATACAATGTGCGCCCTGCTGTCCCAGTGTCTCACGCGGTGCTGGGCTGCTCTCTTTACTCTGTAGGGGTCCAAACCAAACCTTTGGGATCCGACAGGCTGCTTGGCAGACCGCAGGATCATGAGCTAGTCAGGAACGACTTCCTGGGTAGCCTCCTCAGTCATCAGTTCCCAACCATACATTGCCTCCCCTCATGGCCCCTGTGTCCTCAGGAATACCGCATGCAAGTTCTTTGAAACAACCTCCAAATATGGTAATTAAGAAGTTCTAGATTCTTGTTTGCCAGTGACTTTTGTGTGTATAATGGGTGGGAAGTGGAGCGACCAGCAGCTCCTGGTCTACCTGGGACTTCCCTGGGTTCAGTGTTGAAAGTGGCTAGCTGCACGAATGCCTGGGTGAATGGAGATGGGTGGCACCCCGTGTGGGGACGGGTGGAGGGAGCAGCTGTGTCTGGAGCCACGTTGGGGCTCACCTTATCTCCGGTGACCACGCCTGCCATTCTCCACAGCCTGAACCATTCCTCTGGGTGGGCTCCCGGTTTGTCACCGCACATGTGCTGAGCAGTGTCACCTGCAGTGTCTCACTACAACTACCCAGCTATTAACAGAGGTTCCCTGAGATGTCGTGAGGAAGGAAGACAATGAGTTTCACTAATCACAGGTGTCAACAGTCCTTCCTCAGCGGCTGCACACAGCACTGCAGGTTACAGCTTAGGAGTGAAAACCCTGCTTCCACAGCCATGCACTGCTTAGTGACGGGGACACTTTCTGAGAAGTGTGTCCTTAGGGGACTTCACCTGCATGTGAACACAATAAAGTCCTTCCCCAGAGTGCGATGGGACAGGCCACTGTCCCTGTGCTGCGTGACACAGCCTCGCTCCTGGGCTGCAGGTCTGCGCAGCACAGTTCCCACACCGCATGCTGCAGGCCAGCGGGCCGCCGTGGTGAATAGTGCCTATCTACACAGAAGGGTCGCAGCAAAACCAGTAAGACGACTCGTGGGGCCACGGCCACGGCTGAGGTCAGCTGCGGCTGAAACATTAGCATGCAGCCCACGACTGACTTTATAGAGGAATTCTGGCCGTGTGTGTTGCCCCATTGGTAGTAACTACCACATGCCACATAGCACCATGTACTTGGACACCCCTTGGCTGCAGAGTAGAGTCCACGCGTCTGGGTGTGGGGTGCTGTCTCATTCCTCTAGGGTCAGTGCCCTTCTCCTCTGTACAGTCTCCCAACTGTGATTTATTCACCTTCCTGAACACACTGGGGTTCTCGGCCCCTGCCATTTCCATTTGCTTTTCCCTTTGTTAAGCTCACTTCCCCTTTCTCAGCTTGGTGTTCACATTTTCCTGCTCTGGGACGCACCTCAGATGCCAGTCTCCCTGCGATGTCCTCTGCTCATACCCCCACAAGGACACCCCACTGCAGCCCAGCCAAGCCCCCCACCCTCAGTCTCTGTCCTCTTGCTGTCTGTCCAGCTGGAAATAAAGTTTTCCAAGTCAGTTTGTCTCACTTTTTAAAAAAAATTTATTGTTGGGGATTCATTGAGGGTACAAGAAACTAGGTCACACTGATTGCATTTGTTAGGTAAAGACCCTCTTACAATGGTGTCTTGCCCCCAAAAGGTGTGGCCCACACCAAGGTCCCACCCCCTCCCTCCTTCCCTCTCTCTGCTCTTCCTTTCCCCACCCCTCCCTCCTTCTTTCTCTCTTGGCCAGTTTGTCTCCCCCTTTAACCAATATTTGCTGTATACTTACTATGCCCACTTTTAAATGTAATTGAATTTTACCCTTTTCCTTTTATAGCTCCCCTTGGCTTTACTAAGATCCAATTGACAGAAAAACATTGTGTATATTTACAGTGGGTGATTTGATGTTTTGATATATGGGTAAGTTGTGAAGTGATTAAATCAAGCTAAATAACATATCTGTCACCAGACATACCTCTCTTTTTTTGTGATGGAAACATTTAAAATCTACTCTCTTAACAATTTTCAAGTATATAATACAGTATTATCAACTATAGTCCCATGCACTGTGAGAGCTCTCCAGAGTTATTGGTGGTATTTAACTAAAACTTTGTACTTTGAGCAACGTCTCTCCACCCTGCTCCCCCGCTCGCTGGTAACCACCATTCCGTTTTCCATTTGTTTGTTTGTTTCTGGGGGTTTAACTTTTTAAGATTCCACATCTGAGACTGTGCGGTCTTGTCTTTTTACGCCTGTCTTATTTCACTCATCAGTGTGCTCTCTCGCTTCATTTGTGCTGTCCTGAATGTTAGGATTTCCTTCTTTTTTAAGCTGACTAGTGTATTCCATTGTGTGTCTGTGTAGAATACTTTATCAGTTTTCATTATTCATTCATTGACGGATGTTATTTTTTTGGATATATACCCTGAAGTGGGATTGTTGCATCCTAGGGTGGTTGATGAATTTTTGAGAATCCTTTGTACTGTTGAAGCACCGTAGGAATTTACCTTTGCATCTACAGTATGCAACGATCCCCCTTTCTGTACATCCTGTCCAGTGCGTTCTAGCTTTTGTGTTTTTACACTCATTCACTAGAAGAGATATTTTTCTATCAGAGTGTGAGTTAGATGAAATAAGCTCCAAGGCCTTCAGATAGTGAGTTAGACAAAATAAGCTCCAAGACCTCTTTTTTTCTGGATACAGAGACAGGATGATGAATTTAGTACATCTGGGATCCCTCACCTGGGGGATTTAGACTCAGTCATTTAACCCCTGGGCCTTAAATTTCTTGCTTACTTTATAGCCCTGATTTTCAGTTGGTATGCCGTGGCACACGGGTGTGCCGTAAGAGGATCTTAGGTGTGCCTTGAAAAATTTTAAAGATCATTTATGAAATTATTTTCAGAAGAAGTTCAAAGCATTGTAAATATATTCTTTTCTTACTCTTTTTTTAATCAACGTAATTTAAGTATGCCGTGGAAATTTATAGGTTCAAGTGTGCTGTGAGATAAAAAATAAAAGTTGAAAAGCATTGCCTTATAGCAAGGATCAAAGTGGGAATTAGTGTGAATTGCAAAGGACAATATTAGTGCTATGGAGAATGTTTATACTGATTCTGGCATTTCTATCTCAAATGCCCCCAGCCTGGCATAAGGCATTTCACTAACAAAACAGAGATGGAAGCAAAGGTTAGTTGGCCTGTGCTGAGTCTGGTTGATTTGTTCCAATCATGTTTTGTCTTCATTATCCACTGGTCCAAACACTTATAACATCCACAGGATGGATGTTCTGATGAACTTTTAGGCTTAAATTATAGAGAGGTGCATCAACTAACGTTCATTGTGTTTCTGCAACAAGTGACCACGACACGTGAAGTCCAGGCAAAGGGGATAAAAGCGAACACCTGTTTCCAGAATTGGAACCTTACGAATTTCAAGGGATTATTTACATATTTTCAATCTGCTTGTAGGTAGATTTTTTCCCTTTTCTTTTGAGACTTTTCAGTAATTGCACACTCATGGCAAAGTTTCTGCAATTGCTAAAATAAATAATCACTCATTATGAATTCCTTGGGATTCATTTTAAGGGCAGTTCTGCTGAGCTCACTTACTATTCATTTACGTTCAAAATGGTATTCTATGGGCACGTTGATATAATTTGAGGATAATTTCACAGATAATTGGTTTAATGTTGCTATTCTAGCATATCTGCCCTACACAAAGAGTAAGAGTAATGATGCTAAATAAGCTCGAAATATTTATCGGTGGTGGAAACACTTTCTGATTTCAAATGTGTTGGCTACAGATGTGCTGTGCTGTGGCGAAAGCAGGGCGGGGTGGAAAGACACAGGCTCTGGGAACGGGGCAGGTGTGGCTGCATCAGAGCTTTTCTGAATGCTGTTGGGTTTCTTAATTTGAGCTCCAGAATCATCATCTGTCAAACAGGGAATGTGAAGACAAGTGCTTACATGTCCTTAGTCTGACCATGTTCCTGTCACCATCCTAAACACCTTATAAATTTGATGTCCTGTCATCTTCAGAGCAGTCCCATGACACAGTTGCTCATTCCCCTTACAAAAGAAAGGGAACCCATGTAGGGGTCCCCGATCTCTAACGCTGTGTCCCATCCTGTAAGAGTGCCTGTCCTTCAGGGCCAGAGTACCATCCCCCAGGCGGGCACCCTCTCTGTGCCCCTCTGCTGCTGTGCTGTCCTTCACACAGAGTGACCCACCAGGTACCATTCTCATGACCTCACAGCACTGAGGTCAGACTCCTCCCCTCCAGGAGTGTCTGCCACCATCCCAGCCCCGGAAGTCCTGTACCACATGGTATACTCACATCCTTGGCATGGTGGCCACGTTAACACACACCTGGATAAGGTCGCATTGCATGGAACTGCAGATGTGTATAAAGGGACATTGAAATAAAACACCAGGCCTCTGAGTCCCTGGATGTCCTCCTTCACTGAGCCCCCTGATGAGACTGCGGGGCTGTGAGCTAAGTCCTGGCGCTTACAACATCTTTGGCATTCTGAGTTTGCAAAGGCGTTTGTTTCCTTCCCTTGCTTCATTGCCAGGGGATGTTGCCAGATATTTCATGTGGAGCGCCACCAGCAACCAGCAGGTGCTCATCAAGTGCCTGTAGAGATCCTGGAACACAATCAGACACAGGGCAGTTCAGGCACCTGCCCTGGTGACCAGAGCCAGAGTTCTCTTGCAGTAACCACAGTCTTCTACTCCTGGGAAAGTTGAGACAAAACAAAAAATATTCTGACCTACAGATTATTGGGAGGTTTGTGTGTGTTTGTTTGCTTTGTTTTATTTTAACTGGTTTCCTGATGTTTATTAAGCTGACTAGTGTATTCCATTGCGCGTCTATGTATACTACTTTATCAGTTTTCATTACTACTAATGGGAACTAGTTTCAGATAATTCTACCCAAGTACAAGAGGGGCATTCTGAGAAGATTGCAAATAAGAAAGAAAGCCTCTGCTCCCCTCTCCCCACATTTCCTCATCCCTCCGTGTGTTAGGCCCCCCACCCCCACCCCAAGTACCAAGATAGCCCACCTCATTGGACATTCAGGTGCAGGATCCAGAGACCCGGTGAGCTTGGTGCTTTGGCTCTGGACTTTCCCCTTGGTAGCTTCCCTTTTTGGGGATCCTGGCAACATGGGCCCCTGTGCCTGTGATGAGATCCAGGTAGTGGGGTGTTCCTGGGACCCTCCTCTCCTACCCAGCATGAGTGCCTCATTAGTTGGAAGCTGAAACTACCAAACCCATCTCCACCCAGGGGAAGAAGGCACACTGTCCTAATACGGACAGGCCACACGTTGCATGGCTCTGTTCAATGCATAAAAAATGTAATTAGGGCAGTGCCTGTGGCTCAAAGGAGTAGGGGGCCGGCCCCATATGCCAGAGGTGGCAGGTTCAAACCTAGTCCCAGCCAAACACTGCAAAACCCCCCCAACAAACAAACATCTATCTATCTGTCTATCTATCTATATATAATTAATATATATAATGTATTATACATACATTAATAATATATTAATTATATTATATATAATAATATATAATATATATACACAATATATTGTATGTATTATATATATATTAATACTTATGTATATTATATTATATGTATATTATGTATATATTATGTATATCATATATATTCTCTATATATTGATGTATATATCAATGTATATATTAATGTATAGTATACATAAAAATACTATATTACATATATATTATATAATATATATGTACATAATTATATATATATATATATAATAGTTATATATAATTATATAATATATATATATATATAATTAGTGGCCAGAGAGTTTCCCTTTAGGGTGGGCGCACAGAGTATTTCCTCAACTCTAGACACTGTGGAGCCTCCTGTGGTCCATGGGATGGACGTTCATGTTTTCCAGCCAGAGGATGAACTGGAATAGAGCACCGTGATTCTCCAAGGCAAGATGTGACACAATACCATTTTCTTTGGGACCACTTGTAAATAAGCATGGGCACTAGACACAATAAATGTGCTCAAAAGTGGTTAGAATAGAAAATAGCAGCATAAAACAAGTATGTAAAAGCCTCCATTTTTTTTTTTTTAAAGGGCCAAGTGCTCCAACATTGGTGAGAATTAGGAAGTGGGATTATTTTTACTGGGGAGTCCTCTGCTTAGTCCTGGCTTAACCCTCCTCCTGAGAAGGGCTGGCAGGCCACTAGGGCTATGACATGCAGACTCTCACACTTCCACCCCAGGAAAGGGCGTGATTATTCCCACAGAACCCATTGTTGTGTGGAGGACAGCTTCGCCTGACACCCTGAGAGCCAGGCATGGGCCTGTGGGGAGTTCACACCCAGGAGGCCCTGGCAGCCTGTGTGACTGGGAAGGACAGCTCCTCCCTCCTGTCGCCCAACTAGGGCTGAGGTGCACACAGCATTACTAAAGGCTCTTGGCTCAGCAGACAAATGCAGAGAAGACCTAATTCACAGCCTTAAATTATGAAATTAATTTCAAAAATTGATATAAAAAGCAATTAAGTAAAAAAAGCCTTACTGTTCATTCAAACTTACCATTTTAGAATTATTGCACTTTTGAGTCAAAGGCATATGTCACCATGGCTACAACATTGTTAAAAAAACTCCTTGTTCTTCAACTTCCCTGACTCTCTCTCCATTAAATTCTCTGATGGTCCATCTGGCCACTTTCACAAGGTGACTTTTCTCCAGAAGTGCAGTAAATGGAAGTATTTGCAAGGCCCATCCCGCGGCACTTTCCTGTCACCCTCGGCCATCCCATTCACATGCTGAAGCTCCCAATATATTCTCCCAAACCTGTAACTCTCTGTGTCTGAAAGTAACCTTCCCCCTCTCCTACATGGGTTGCTCCTATCTCTATTTGGGGACACTACCCTCCTCAGCGTTCAGGATTTCCCACTTCTAGCTTCTTACGTCTATCACCGTCCTTTCATCTCTCCATCTGAAACGTGTCATGTAGCTGCCTTCTCTTCCTCCCAAGCATTGTTGCTCCAGTGCAAGTTCCCGTGAGGTCTGACACTTACCTGGCCTCCCAGCACCTGCTCCCTTCACTTGCAGTTCATCAAACTGACTATTAGGAAGCTGCAGATTCCTGTGGCACCAGGTTCCCTGCAAATGGTATGAGCTGATCCAGACAACATATACCTTCTTCCATCACTAGCATCTGACCCATACCCCTGCACAGAACTTTTGCTGGAGGTCGTTCATTCAAGCAGTTGCATGAAGGTCAAACCACTGAGCCTTACCATCAAAAGTCATACTCCCTGTTTGACTGTACTTAGATTTCCAGGCTAATTTCCAGGTAAAGTCTCTGACCTATGTCCACACTCCAGCTGCAACCCTACCCCACAACCCCATAGCCATCTGCTCTCCATTGCAGATCAAGTACAGGGTTACTGGTTAATTCAAACTTCTGATAAACTATGAATAATTTTCTTATAATAAGTATTTTCCATTCAGAGCATAGTCAAACTAAAAGTAATTTATTTTTTCAAACCATATTCAAACCTGGGAATCTTGTAATTTATCTGGAAATCTAGTTGGGACCATGGGTTTTCTGTTATTATAACAGCTTTACTGAGATATAAATCTGTATATTTGAGGTATACCATTCAGAAGTTTTCAGTGTGGTCACAGAGTTGTGTAATCATCACAACAATATCAGTGTTGAATGTTTATATCTCTCCAAAGAAAACCCTGTGCTTTGCTGCCTGGCTCTAGGAGTCCCTAATCTATTTCTTGCCTTTATGGATTTGCTGTTGCTAATTCTACACTTTATACAGATAACATGACTGGCCTCTCTCTCTTACTATAATGTTGTAGCTTCATCCCTGTTGCAGCACGTACCAGTAGGTCATTGTTTTTTATGGCCAAATAATATTTCATTGTATGGGTATACCACATTTTGGTTATTTAGACATAATTTGAAGGACATTGGTGCTATTACATTTTTGGCTATTCTGAATAACGCTGCTATTAAAATTTGGGTGCATGTTATTGTGTGGGCATCTGTTTGCATTTCTCTTGGATATTTAATTAGACATTGAAGTGCAGAGTCATAGGGTAACTTTATGTCTAATAATTTGAGAAACTGCCAAACTCTTTTTCACAGTGGCTGTATCATGTACATTCTCAGCAGCATCTGTGGGAGTTCTGATTTCTCCATGTCCTTGATGACACTTGCTATTGTCATCACTTGCTATTGTCAATAAAACACTGCCTGTTTTATTTAGTGATCCTAGTGGCTGTGACCTGGTTACTCATTGTGGTTGTGATTTGCATTTCCCTGATGACCAGCGATGTCATTTCATGTGCTTATGGATGTTTGTCTATCTTCTTTGGAAAAAACAAACACTTCTGAATGCAAGTACCTTATGAAATATATGATTTGCAAATATATTTTCCCATTCTCTGTATTGCCTTTTCCTTTTTGATTATATTCTTTGATGTACACAGCTTTTCATTTTTAAGGAAATCCTACTCACCTGTCTTCCTTCTTGCTGTTTGGGCTCTGGGTTTCTTACCTAATCAGTCATCACTCTTTTTTTTTTTATTATTATTATTGTTGGGGATTCATTGAGGGTACAATAAGCCAGGTTACATTGATTGCATTTGTTAGGCAAAATCCCTCTTGCAATCGTGTCTTGCCCCCAAGGCCCCACTCCCTCTCTCCTTCCCTCTCTCTGCTCTTCCTTTCCCCACCCCTCCCTCCTTCTTTCTCTCTCTGCTCTCACCTTCCCCCACCCCCACCGTGACTTTAATTGTCATTAATTGTCCCCATATAAAATTGAGTACATAGGATTCATGCTTCTCCATTTTTGTGATACTTTACTAAGAATAATGGCTTCTACTTTCATCCTGGTTAATACAAAGTCTGTAAAGTCTTCATTTTTTTTAATGGCTGAGTAGTATTCCATGGTGTACATATACCACAGCTTGTTAATCCATTCCTGGGTTGGGGGGCATTTAGGCTGTTTCCACCTTTGGCAATTGTAAATTGAGCTGCAGTAAACAGTCTAGTGCTAGTGTCCTTGTGGTAAAAGGATTTTTTTCCTTCTGGGTAGATGCCCAGTAATAAGATTGCAGGATCAAATGGGAGGTCTAGCTTGAGTGCTTTGAGGTTTCTCCATACTTCCTTCCAAAAAGATTGAACTAGTTTGCAGTCCCAGCAGCAGTGTAAAAGTGTTCACTTCTTTCCACATCCACGCCAGCATCTGCAGTTTTGGGATTTTGTGATGTGGACCATTCTTCCTGGGGTTAGATGGTATCTCAGGGTGGTTTTGATTTGCATTTCTCTAATATATAGGAATGATGAACATTTTTTCATATGTTTGTTAGCCATTCATCTGTGTTCTTTAGAGAAGGTTCTATTCATGTCTCTTGCCCATTGATATATGGGATTGTTGGCTTTTTTCATGTGGATTAATTTGAGTTCTCTATAGATCCTCATTATCAAGCTTTTGTCTGATTCAAAATATGCAAATATCCTTTCCCATTGTGTAGGTTGTCTATTTGCTTTGGTTGTTGTCTCTTTAGCTGTACAGAAGCTTTTCAGTTTAATGAAGTTCCATTTGTGTATTTTTGTTGTTTTGCAATTGCCATGGCAGTCTTCTTCATGAAGTCTTTCCCCAGGCCAATATCTTCCACTGTTTTTCCTAGGCTTTCTTTGAGGATTTTTATTGTTTCAAGCCTTAAATTTAAGTCCTTTATCCATCTTGAATCAATTTTTGTGAGTGGGGAAAGGTGTGGGTCCAGTTTCAGTCTTTTACATGTGGATATCCAGTTCTCCCAACACCATTTATTGAATAGAAAGTTTTTCCCCCAAGGTATGTTCTTGTTTGGTTTATCAAAGATTAGGTGTTAGTTTCATTTCCTGGTTTTCTATTCGATTCCAAGTGTCTATGTCTATTTTTGTGCCAATACCATGCTGTCTTGATCACTATGACTTTGTAGTACAGCCTAAAATCTGGTATGGTGATGCCCCCAGCTTTATTTTTATTGCTAAGAACTACCTTATCTATACAGGGTTTTTTCTGGTTCCATACAAAATGCAGAATCATTTTTTCCAAATCTTAAAAGTACAAGTTGGTATATTAATAGGAATGGCATTGAATAGGTAGATTGCTTTGGGAAGTATAGACATTTTAACAATGTTGATTTTTGCCAGCCATGAGCATGGTATGTTCTTGCATTTGTTAATATCCTCTTCTATTTCCTTTCAGAGAATTTCATAATTTTCTTTATAGTGGTCCTTCAGCTTTATTGTTAGGTATATTCCTAGGCATTTCATTTTCTTTGAAACTATGGGGAAGGGAGTTGTGTCCTTAATTAGCCTCTCATCTGCAGTGTTATTGGCAAATAGAAAGGCTACTGATTTGTGGACATTGATTTTATTTCCTGAAAAATTACTGTATTTTTTACTGACTTCCAGGAGTCTTGTGGTTGAGTCTTTGGGATTCTCTGAGTATAAGATCATGTCGTAAGCAAAGAGGGAGAGTTTGACCTCCTCTACTCCCATTTGGATTCCCTTTATTTCCTTGTCTTGCCTAAATGTATTGGCTAGAACTTCCAGCACTATGTTGAATAGTAAAGGTGATAGAGAACAACCTTGTGTGGTTCCAGTTCTAAGAGGAAAAGCTTTCAATTTTACTCCATTCAGTAAAATATTAGCTGTGGGTTTGTCATATAGCTTCAGTCAGTTACAGAAATGTGCCAACTATGCCTATACTCTTCAGTGTTCTAATTAGAAAAGGATGCTGGATTTTATCAAATGCTTTTTCTGCATCTATTGAGAGGATCATATGGTCTTTATTTTTGCCTCTGTTAATATGGTGGATAACGTTTGTGGACTTGCATATGTTAAACCAACCTTGCATCCCGGGGATGAAACCTACTTAATCATGATGTATGACTTTTTTGATGATAAGCTGTAATCTATTGGCTAGGATTTTGTCGAGAATTTTTGCATCTATATTCATGAGTGAGATTGGTCAGAAATTGTCCTTTTTGGTTGGGTCTTTTCCTGGTTTTGGTATCAGGGTGATGTTTGCTTCATAGAACATTTTGGGGAAGATTCCTTCCTCCTCAATTTTTTGGAATAATTTCTGCAGTACAGGAATAAGCTCTTCCTTGGAGGTTTGATAGAATTCTGGTGTGAAACCATCTGGACCAGGGAAATTTTTGGTTGGAAGATTTTTTATTGTTTCTTTAATCTCAGTGCTTGAAATTTGTTTGTTCAGGAGCTCTATTTCTTCCTGGCTAAGTCTAGGGAGAGGGTGTGATTCCAAATATTGCTCCATTTCCTTCACATTGTCAAATTTCTGGGCATAGAGTTTCCAGTAGCATTCAGAGATGATCTCTTGTATCTCTGTGGGATCAGTTGTTATTTCCCCTTTATCATTTCTGATTGAGGTTACTAGAGATTTTACTTTTCTATTTCTAGTTAGTCTGGCCAAAAGTTTATCTATTTTATTTTTTCAAAAAACCAACTCCCTGTTTCATTAATTTTCTGAATGATTCTTCTTTTTTCAATTTCATTGATCTGTGATTTGCTTTTGGATATTTCTTTTCTTCCACTGGATTTAGGCTTAGATTGCTCGTCTTTTTCCAATTCCATAAGGTGGCTTGTAAGTTTGTTGATGCACTCTCTTTCTATTTTTCGGATGAAGGCATCTAAAGTGATCAATTTTCCTTTCAAAACTGCTTTTGCAGTATCCCACAGGTTTTGGTAGCTTGTGTCTTCATTGTTGTTATGCTCAAGGAAGTTGATAATTTTCTGTTTTATTTCTTACTTCATCCATCTATCATTCAACAGAAGGTTGTTTAATTTCCATGTCTTTGTGTGGGGTCGAATATTTTTGTTAGTGTTGAGTTCCACCTTTAGTGCCTTATGGTCTGAGAAGATACAAGGTAAAATTTCAATTCTTTTGATTCTGCTGATATTTGTTTTGTGTCACAGGATATGATAAATTTTGTAGAATGTTCCATGGGGTGATGAGAAGAATGTATATTCTTTATCTTTGGGAAGGAGTGTTCTATACACGTCTATCAAGCACAGTTGTTCTTGGGTCTCATTTAAATTTCTTATATCTTTGTTTAATTTCTGTTTAGAGGATCTGTCCAGCTCTGTAAGAGGATTGTTAATGTTCCCTGTTATTATGGTATTATTGGATATCATATTGCTCAGACTGAGTAAGGTCTGTTTCAAGAATCTGGGAGCATTTAAATTGGGTGCATAAATATTTAGAATTGAAACATCTTCTTGTTGTATTTTTCCCTTGACCAATAT